>JADLZL010006759.1:0-102517 GCA_015844335.1 Chrysopogon serrulatus | reverse complement strand
ATCATTGGAATCACTATCACTCTCCTCATCTTCACTTTCAGAATGTACCTTAGTGGACTTAGCCATGAAGCATGATGGATGATCAAAGACCGAAGGCTTGTTGGAGATGGCAATGCTTGCATGCCCCTTCTTCTTGCTCTTTTTATCATCATTACTATCATCTCCATCACTTGAGGAAGCATCACTATCCCAAGTGGCCACATAGGAGTTGTCCTTCTTCTTGAAAGTGACTTTCTTGTCTTTCTTTTCCTTCTTGTCCTTTTTGTTCTTCTTTTTGTCATCATCATCATTATCACTATTGTATGGACAATCCTTAAGAATGTGATCCGGACTCTTGCACTTGTAGCATCTTCTCACATAGTCCTTGTTCTTGTAGTTGTCCTTTCTCTTTCTTGCATGATAACCCTTCTTCTTCATAAATTTTCCAAACTTGCGCACAAGAAGAGCTAGTTCTTCTTCATCATCTTCATCGGATGCTTGATCTTCATCATCACTTGAGCCACTCTTCTTCTTCTTGCCCTTATCCTTTGATGATGATGTGGCCTTGAATGCCACACTCTTCTCTTTCTTCTTCTCCTCCTTGGCATCCTCCTCCTTTTCTTCATCATTGTATTGATCCTCGGTTATTACTTCACCAAGGATTTTATTTGGTATCTTTTCCTTCATTCCTTCTCTAAAGATGATGGTTCTCAATGTCTTGAACCTCTTTGGCAAGCAACTCAAGAATCGATGAGAGAAGTCTTCATTGCTAACTTTTTCACCTAAACTCTTGAGATCATTGATGATGACTTGAAATCTATAAAACATCTCCGAAATTGATTCATCATCCTTCATCTTGAAGTTGGTGAGCTTGTCCTTGAGCATATACAACTTGGCACTCTTCACCGTTGAAGTGCCCTCGTAGGTTTCCTCTAATCTCTTCCACACTTTAAATGCATAGTCAAGATCCTTGATTTGCTCAAACACCTTGGAATCAATACCATTGTAGATGGTGTTAAGAGCCACTGTGTTGCATTGCTTCAACTCGGCCTCTCTTGGAGTTGGATCGGCGGGATCAAGAATGACGAATTTCTTCTCGGTCACATCCTACACCTTGTCATTGATTGAACCAAGGTACATCTTCATCTTTCTCTTCCAATAGTCAAAAGATGAGCCGTCAAAGAATTGGTGGTTTGCTCCCAACATGATTGAACACAATTTGAGCCATATTTTGCACCGAAGGTTATTAAGCCTTGAATCAAACGGTGACCACGGCTCTGATACCACTTGAAAGGTCCTAAAAGGCTAGAGGGGGGGTGAATAGCCTAATTAAAATTCTACAAAAGCACTAGAGCAAGATGTTAGTATAACAAATGGCGTAAATAGGGTTTGCTCTAGCTCTACTTATTAGACAAGCCACCTTTGACAATTCTAGTGAACTTATGATCTCTACTTATTACAAGGGCTAAATTGCTAGTTTACTTCTAGGTGATCAAGTTAGAGAACTAAACTATACTAATGCTATCACTAGAACAAGAATAAATAATGTAATACAAGGGATAGGGTGATTGTTACCAATGCCGGGCAAGAGATGGATATATCAATCACAATATGAATATCAAAGAACACCAAGGGAGACAATGTGACACAATGGTTTTTCTCCCGAGGTTCACGTGCTTGCGGGCACGCTACTCCCCGTTGTGTCGACCACCACTCGGTGTTGCGCGCGCTAATAGGCCTCCAATGCCTAACCCTCCACGGGTGCCGCTAGCAACTACCCACAAGTGAGGTAACTCAGTGACACGAGCAATTTACTAGAGTCACCGTTTGCGAATCTCCCGCTGGGAATAGGCTCAAGAACCCCTCACAAATCACCGGGAGCCGGCCACGAACAATCACCAACACGTGCCGGACCTCCATCGCAGCTCCAAGCCGTCTAGGTGGCGGCAACCACCAAGAGTAACAAGCAATCCCGCTGCTCAACGATCTCTAGTGTCATTAGATGCTCAAACTCTAAGCAAATGCACTAAGATCACTCCCAATCTCACAATGGATGCACAATCAAGCAAGAGAATGAGTGGGAGAGGTTTGCTTTAGCTCACAAGAATGTATCACCAATGTAAATGTCCAAGAGAGTGAGCTAGAGCCGGCCAACTAGCTTATATAAAGGGGCAAGCCCTCATCCAACCGTTACACTGCGCTGGCCCTGACCAGACGCTCAAGACGGGGTGACCGGATGCGTCCGGTCGCCCATAAACGTCCACATGTACTAGCCGTTTGAATTTCAACGTTCGTGCCCAACGACTAGCTCTCACTCGCGCGCTGTCAGACAACGACCGGACACGTCCTACGCCGTGACCGGACTCGCCAACAGTAGCGTCCGGTCGGCCACCAGAGAGCATCCAGAGAGGTCCAAACTCGACCGGACGCGTCCGCTGCACCTCGACCGGACGCGCCTTGCGTCCGGTCCACACTTGCTCAGCTCGGCCACGTCAGCACACTCGACCAGGACTTGGCACCGGAGCGTCCGGTCGCCAGCGTCCAGTCGTCCTTGAAAAAGCACCGGACGACACGGCTTGATCGGACGCGTCCGGTCCCAACCGAGATAGCATCCGGTCACCTCCAGATGACCCCTTTTCTTCCGAAAACTTCCGAGTCCCGCCTCGCAAGTTCGGCGGGAGGGTTTTACACCCAAACCCCATCAACCCTTGCTCTCATGTGCCAACACAAAAGTGTCTCTCCACTTATGCACGTGTGTTAGCATTTTTAAATGAATTTTGCAAGAGTTTGTTAGCTCACTAGGTCCTAATGCATATGCATGGAGTAAGAACACCTAGTGGCACTTGATAATCGCTTTTGCATTAAGATCACCCCTCTTAATAGTACGGCTATCTATCCTAAATACACTCACACCCTCTATGGTGTCTTGAGTGTCAAAACAAAGTGGCCCTATCAAGTATACCTTTGCCCTGAGCTCATTTTGTTATTTTCTTTCTCCTTTTCTAAGTTGGAGCACTTGATCACCATCTTTAGGTATTCACCACCATCACCATGATGTTTTCCAAGTCTCCTTCACTTGGCATGGACCATCTTTTCTTTTGCTACACACACTTAGCTATAAAGGATTAGTCCAAAGGTTTCATCAATTATCCAAAACCAAACTAGGGCTTTCAAATGATACTTTTATTATGACTTGGATTGGATTTAGATTATAATTCTTTTCTTATATTACCATGACTTGATCGATTGTTTTAGATTATAGCAATTCTTTTAAGAAAACTAATTTAATTGTCTTACCATGACTTGATCCATTGTTTTAGATTATAACAATTCTTTTAAGAAAACTAATTTAACTGTCTTATATTACAATGGTCCATTGTGTGTCATGCAATGTGCATGCACCTAACCAATGCTATGAGGTTGGATTGCACGATAAGAGTATGGTGTGCGGTTGCGGCATTACACGTAAAAAGGGAAAAACAAATGTGTGGTCTATTGTCATTTCTAACGATCGGCGTGGGAGAATTGTCGTATGTTACATTGTCGTATTAGGCTACACCGATGTAGTAGAATCAAAGACAATTATGAGTTGACATTGATATTCTCACTCAACCTAGTTGTTGATGCAAGAAACGACATGTGGAAGTTGTACAACAACATAGGATGTATTGTGCACTAAATCAACGCTACATGTTAGGTTGCACGTTTAAGTGTAAGTTGTATGATTGTCGCATTACACGTCAAAAGAAGGAATCAAATATGTGGTGCAATGTAGGCTTCCACAATCTAACATGGGAGGATTAGCATACGTTACATTATTGTACTAGTATATATATTGGCCTAGTTGTTAATGCCGTTGGACCAGGTGTCCTACTTAACACAAGATGGTCACGGCCCAAAGGCCCTATTATGGGCTGCCTTGTCGCCCTCATGCACTGATTGATTCACTTTTTATAGGTTGATTGATTTGATTCACAATATATATTTTTCTAATTCTTTTATTTGTGAAAATAGTTTTCCTTATGTTGATTGTGATCCATTGTGTGTGTGCCATGTGATTTACTTACACCAAACTAGTGCTACGAGGCTGCATTGGATGATAAGTTGTTACATTACATATCAAAAGGGAAAATCAAATATGTGTGTGTCATGGGTTTCCACTATTTGACATGGGAGAATTGGCATATATTAATTGTTTGTATTAGAATGAACATTGAGTAGAATCAAATATAATATATATCCTCACTAAACCTAGTTCCTGATACAAGAAAGGACAACGTACAAATATCATGTGTTGTACACCAAACCAACACTACAGATTGGATTCCATGTTAAGTCTAATGTGCGGTTGTTGCACTACATGTCAAAATAAGAAATTAGATTTGTGATGGTTGTTGCATTAAACATCAAAGGAAGAAATGAGATATGTGGTGCAACATTGTTTTCCACTATCTGATGTGCGAGGATTCACATGTTATAATGTTATATTAATTTGTATATTGATCTAGCATAAATCATGTGATTTGTCATGTGTATATTCTAGTATATGAGAAATGGTAAGAAAGTACTTATCACCATGAGTTATTATGTCATGATATACATAGTAACTCATGGTTATTTGAAATCCCAAACAAAAAATAACTATACTTGTCATAACAATGATCAAATGGTAGATGCACTTTTCTAGTACTATGACGATGTTCTTGGCACCAGCTTCGATCATTCTTTTTGGATCTTAATATAGAAACTCAACCTCCCTAATGTCAATCTTTTGAATATTCACTACTATTTCTCAGAAGCTAAGACTTGGAATGTGAATAGGGAGATGTATTCTGAAAAGTCACTTGGACCTTATGTGAATAGGGTTTGTTATACAAAATGATGTGGACACTAATCAAGTATGACATCTTGAATGCGCTATAGTTAGTGGACTGCAAAACCCTTTTCTTGCTCAATGAAAAATTCATGGCACGGAAGAAAGATAAAGTGCAGTCTATTAGGGACTATATGCTGATTAGCCTAATTCATAGCTTTTCTTACTATTGATGCCTAAGCCTAATCAATTTACATTCATAAAAGGGCACTGCATTCATGATTCATTCAGAGTGGTGCAAATCTGACGTCATTTGCTTCATCTATGAAGATTAATTACATGTTCCCACCTCAAAATCAACAATGCTATAGCTTTGGACTCAGTCTTCTAGGTAATCCTCCTTGAGTTTTTGGTGCACCTAGGCTTCAGATGCCAAGGAGATATTGGATTTTGACTTTGCTTTCAACTGCAAGCATGAAACTACTCCTAAGTGGTTGTTTAGGAGCTGCATCTGTGAAAGCCCTAGTTTGGTTTTGGCTAATTGGTGAAACCTAGGACTAACCCTATTACTAAGTGTGTAGCATTAGAGAAAGGAAAGGTCCAAGCCAAGTGGTGGAATGGTGATCAAGTTGATGGAAGTGATCAAAGATGATCAAGTGCCACCCTTGGAGATGAAGGAAGATGAGGAGCAAGATGGAATGCTAGAGGCAAAGGTATATGCTAGGGTATTTCCATTTTGCCGGCCATAGGTGAGTAGAGAAGTTGATGGCCGGATTTAGGATTGATAACCGTACTATTAAGAGGGGCGATGTCGCGCAATATCGGTTATCTTAGTGCCACTAGGTGAGCAATGACTTTGCATGTGCATTAGGGACCTAGTGAGCTAACAATCTCTTGCTAAATCTATTTGAAAATGCTAACACACTTGCACAAGTAGAGAGATACTTTTGTGTTGGCACATGAGGGCAGGAGTTGATGGTGTTTGGGTGTGAAACCCTCCCGCCGAGCTTGCGAGGCGGGACTCGGAAGTTTTCGGACGAAGTATAGTCACTCAGAGGTGACCGGACGCTGTCCTGGTAGGGACCGGACGCGTTCAGTCAGTTGATGGCGTCCAGCGTTTTTCTAGGGTCACCGGACGGCGTGCGACCAGACGGTCCGTTGCCGCGTCCGGTCAACCTGCTGAGACGTGGCATTTGCGAGCTGGTGAGGACCGGACTCTGGGCGTGTCCGGTCAGGGTGCACAGGGCGTGTCCGGCCGAGAATTTCACATTACGGACCTCTCTCGGGGCGGGCGACCGAACTTCGCCTTTGCGAAGGCGTCCGGTGTAGCAGCGGACGCGTCCGGTCAACGTCTGACAGCGCGCGAGTGATCGAGCCGTTGGCGCGCAACGGCTACATTCAAACGTCAACGACACGTGGCTCGGTGAGAGTGACCGAACGCCGGGACCGGACGCGTCCGGTCGTCGCTTAACTAGCGTCCGATCAACTCGCAGACAGAGGATGTTTGTGAGTAACGGTTGGGTGCTCTGTGTGGCGCCTATATAAGTGGATTGGCCGGCTCTAGGGAGTCTGGCTTGGCACTTTGACATTCTTGACATCTCCTAGAGCTAAGCAAACCATCTCCCTCACTTTGCATGACTCTTGATCTAGAGAGTGATTGGGAGAGCTTCTAGTGCATTTGCCTTGTGATTGAACATCTAGTGGCACTAGTGAGCGTTCTTGCTGCGATTGAGCTTGTTACTCTTGGTGATTGCCGTCACCTAGACGATTGGAGCAGCGAGTCGGAGTCGAGCAAGGTTGAAGATTGTTCTTGGCCACTCCGGAGGTGATTGTGAGGGGTGTTGATCCCACCCCACGGGAGATCGCGAAAGGAATCCTTAGTGGAATCTCGTGTTATTGAGTTACCCTCACTTTGTGTGAGTTCTTGTGGTGCCCGGTATGGGCTTGGCTTGTGACGCCGATTAGCCACCGAACTACCGAGTGTGTGGTCGACACAACGGGAAGTAGCGTGCCGGCAAGCACGTGAACCTCGGGATAAAAATCTTGTGCGCCTCGGTGTTCTTGTGTGGTTTGATCCTTCGAGATCAACTTGGATTTCACTATTGGATCATCTCTTCGGGTTTCATTGTATTGACAAGACGGTGATTGGTCATCATCCTGAAGGCACGGTTTGCACCTCTCGGTTCCCTTCCTTGCGATTATCTGTGTGCACTAGAGTAGCTTGTAGCATATTAGGTTGCTTGTATGTGCTCTAGTGTATTAGGTTTGCTAGAATTGGATAGGTTGGCTTGCAACCCCTCTCTAGGCTAGCGCAACACTTGCTTCGCCTTTTAGTGTACTAACCGGTTGTTTAAGTGCTTTGCAAGAATTTTTATAGGCTATTCACCCCCCTCTAGCCATTTAGGACCTTTCAATCTACCATGCAAGGGTTTGAGTCATGGTGATCTATTGTTCTCCATGTTGTATGTTCTAGTAACGCAAGCACTAAATGGGTTGGTTAGAATTTTTAATCAGCTGAAAGGTCCTAATAGCTAGAGAGGGGTGAATAGCCTAATAAAATTTCTACAAAGTACTTAAACAAACTGATTAGTAAACTAAATGGTGAAGCAAGTGTTGCGCTAGTCTAAAGGGGGTTGCAAGCCAACCTATCCAATTCTGGCAATCCTAATACACTAGGCACACTAAGAATAATGTCCTTAGCAATCAAACTACTCTACACACCCTAATATGCTACTTTGCACAAGAGTAATATTGAGGAGGGAACTGAGAGGATGCAAACTGTGCCTTCCGGAAGATGACCAATCACCATCGTGATCAACAATGAATATTCAAGATGATGATCCAATCAACCAATGAGAAATCCAAATTTGATCTCGATGGATCAATCCCAAATGAACACCGGATTTTTTACCGAGGTTCACGTGCTTGCCAACACGCTACTCCTCGTTGTGACGGCACACTCACTTGGGATTCAGTGGTTAATTGGCACCACACCAAGCTTCCAATGGGCATCGCAAAAATCACCACAATATGAGGGCAACACAAGTTACGAGTATTGTACTAGAGTATCTTTTGCGATCTCCCACGGGGACAAGGTCAAGAACCCTTCACAATCACCTCCAGAGAGGCCTAGAACAATCTCCAAGCTTACTCAACTCCGGCCTCGCTGCTCCAACCATTTAGGTGGTGGTAACCACCAAGAGCTCACTAGTGCCACTAGATGCTCAATCATAAGGCAAATGCACTAGAAGCTCTCCTAATCATTCTCTAGATCAATCAAGAGGCTTGCAAAGTGAGGTAGATGGTTTGCTTACATCTAAGGGATGTCAAGTATGTTTAAGTTTCAAGAGGGACTCCTGAAAGGTCCTTGTTTGGTTTAGGTAATTGAGTGACAACTTAGGTGGACTAATTATGCTTATGTGAGATATGCAGAGAATTAGTCCACAGGTGATGAAGGAGCTTAATGCATGATACATGACATGGAGTCATGTGGCTAGAGGTGAAGATCGAGACAAGACTTGGCATGATGGACCGGTAGCGAAGGTGAAGGGCAAGTTGGAGGCTTTGAAGCCGTTGGTACCGAGTCACCCCAGGCGTTCGGTATTCGGTTCGGTACTCGGTTCGGTACTCGGTACCCGTGCAAAATTCGGTTCCTCAAAAACTAGTACCGATCGGTTCCTAAAAATTCAAGTCATCGAGGAAATTCGGTATCGGTAAATTCGGTTTGGTTCGGTATTTACCGAACGAAGGCCGAACTAATGTAATAGCGGGTTCAAAAAACTAATTTTGACAAGATTTCATAGATAATAATAGTGCAAAATATATATACATATAAAAGTCCACAAAGACTATAGGTGTGAGTGCCAAAAATATATAATATAATAGTCTATAATAGTATAATAAATAATACAACAACACTCAAACTTATCATATTTCGGATAAATTCGGTAAGTTCGGTAATACCAAAGAATTCGGTTCGGTTTCGGTATTTACCTCGGTAATTCGGTTCCCCGAAACTTCGGAACGAACGGGAACCGAATTTTTCGGTTTCGGTTCGGTATCGGTTCGGTTCCCGGTAAATTCGGTTCGGTTCTCGGTTCCAAAATCTTGCCCGGGGTGAGTACCGAGTGTCGGGAGGCTTGAGCAAAGACTTGGCGCCGAAGGACCGAAGCGATGGTGAAAAGCAAGTGAGGTCAAGATCGATGGACCGAAGGCCATGTGATGATATGAAGTGGATCATATCATTCATGTGGATGTTGGTGCATATATTGCATCGGCATTGGAGGAGATGGAATGGAAAGCGCAAGGCAAAGGTATAACCTAGGGCATTTCCATTTCACCAGTCATAGGTGTGTAGAGAAGTTGATGACCAGATTTAGGATAGATAGCCGTACTATCAAGAGGGGCAAACTTATTTGCATATCGATCATCTAGTGCCACTTGAGCGATTTGCTAGGATCGAGTGGTGATGTGAGAAGGAGTGAAAACCCTTGGAAAATGTTTGTGAAAATGCTTACACACATGCACATGGTGATGTACACTTGGTGGTGTTGGCACCTTTGCAAAGGGGATGAAGTTTGCCAGGTAGAGAGGGGTTTGGGATCCTCTCATGGAATTCGTCGAAGGCCGGAATTGGAGGCGAATTAGTCGGAGCATTGGACGCTGGTGGCAGCAGCGTCGGATGTTGGGCCAGTGTCCGATGGCGTGTTGGCAGTTTGGTGGCGCAGAGAAGTGTGCATTTGCGTGTCTGATGCTTTGGCGTCGGAGCGTCCGATGCAAAGTGGCAATGTTCTGTGCTGGCGGTGCTGAGCAGCGGCAGGAGCATCTAACGCTGAGGAGCGTCCGATGCCCTTGCGTCGGACGCGTCTGATGCGCCTGAGTGAGTTTGCAGACCTCTCTGGACTGTGTCCGGTGAGGGGGCGCTGCGTCCGATGGTGTCCATTGGAGCGTCCGATGAGTTGCGTGAGTGAACTGACCGTTGGCGGCAAAGGCTAGTTTGAAGAGAGAGCGACACGTGTGCGTCGGACGCTGGGGCATGCGTCCGATGCCCCTGCGTCTGAGCGTCCGATGCCCTCGTGTGGGCTGAGGGTAGTTGGCAACGACTCTTTAGCCCTTGGGACTATATATAGAAGTGGTGGCCGGCCTTGGCTGGTTGATGAGCACCCTTAGGCCTATGTGGCTTTATGTGGGAGTGCTTGGAGAGCCTCTAACTCGCTTATGCTTATAGTGATTACATCCTATTGTGAGTGAGTGATTCTAGTGCGTTGCATTGAGAGATTGCAAGGTGTGGCACTAGGTGATCGAGTTGCAAGCCAATGGTGCTTATTACTCTGGAAGGTTGCCACCTTCTAGATGGCTTCGAGGCTTGTGGGCATCATGTAGCACGCTCGGAGATTGAGTGGTGCTCCGATTGCTAGTCACGTGGAGTGACATTGTGAGGGGGATTGTGCTCACCCCGTGGGAGATCGCGAAGAGCAACTCTAGTAAAAGAGTGTCATTGAGCTACCTCTCTTGGGTAGGTTCTTACGGTGTCCAATTATGGACGAGGTTAGTGAAACACCTCTTAGCCGCCGAACCACGAAGAGTTGGTCAACACAACAGGGACTAGCTTGGTGGAAACCAAGTGAACCTCGGTGAAAAATCTACGTGTCATCTTGGCTACTCTTCTTGTCGGTTTGCATTCACTAGCTTGTCATTACTTGATTCATTACTTGTGCTAGTGAGTAGTGTTGCTCTTGAGTAGCTAGTTTGCTTGTGTAGCTTGCTAGTTACCTTCTTAGCTTGTGTAGCTTTGAAGTAGCGATTGCGTGGCTAGTTGGCTTGTGTAGCCTTGCTAGTCCTTTGCTTAGTTTGTGTAGCTAAGCAAGTGGGTTCACTAGTTAGGCTTGTGTAGCCGTGCTAGTGAGAACTACTAGTGTGCTTAGGCTTTGTACGCTTTACTCACTAGTATGTGTATGTGCTCTCCGTTTTGATTGAGTACTAGTTGCTTAGGTTTGTGTGACCTTGCAACCTAGTATTGGATAGGCGAGCACGACCTAGCCTAGCACCTTAGTGGCTTAACCTAGGATTCTTTTGTAAGGTGCTTAATATTAGATAGAGGGGTGAAGTCTTGGTTAGACCAATAGTTTCAATTTCGCATTTAATCCGGACATCCACTGCGATTAGATTTTAGAAAGGACTATTCACCCCCTCTAGTCCGCCATCTCGACCCTTTAACTCCCTAGAGCTGGCCAATCCACTTATATAGGCGCCCACCAAAGCACCCAACCGTTACACACAAACAACCCCTGTCTGCGTGTTGACCGAACGCGGGTTAAGTGACGACCGGACGTATCCGGTCCCTCTCACATGGCCACGTGTCGATGACGTTTGAATGTAGCCGTTGCGCACCAATGGTCGAACTCACTCGTGCCCTGCAGCAAACGACTGGATGCGTCCGCTGTGCCGACCGGACGCTCACCCTTGAGTTCGGTCACAACTCAGAGAGCTCCAAAACTGCATTTTCTTGACCGAACGCGTTCATTGCCACCTGGCCAGATGCGCCCGGAGTCCGGTCCTCATACTGCTCCTCTTGGCCACGCCAGCTCGCCTGATCGGACGCTACCATTGGAGTGTCCGATCGCCGGTGTTCGGTCATCCCTTGGAAACCGCCGGACTCGGATGCGTCCGGTCCCTACTGAGACAGTGTCCGGTCACCTCCAGATGACCTCTTTTCTTCCAAAAACCTTCGAGTAATTACACCCAAAGCCCCATCAACCCTTGCTCTCATGTGCCAACACAAAAGTGTCACTCCACTTGTGCTCGTGTGTTAGCATTTTCAAATGAATTTCGCAAGAGATTGTTAGCACATTAGGTCCCTAAAGCATATGCAAAGTCATTGCTCACCTAGTAGCACTTAGGTAACCGATAATGCGCAACATCGCCCCTCTTAATAATACGGTTATCAATCCTAAACCCGATCGTCATCTTCTCTACTCGCCTACGGCCGGTGAAATGAAAATGCCCTAGCATATACCTTTGCCTCTAGCTTTTCATTCCGCTCCTTGTCTTTCTTCATCTCCAAGGGTGGCACTTGATCACTTGTGATCACTTCCATCATCTTGATCTCCATTCCACCACTTAGCTTGGACCTCTCCTTTCTCTAATGCTACACACTTAGCAATAGGATTAGTCCTAGGTTTCATCAATTAACTAAAACCAAACGGGGGCTTTCATCAGCATAGACTTTTTACTCCACTTGGAGATTCTGCAATTCAAAGTAGAGTTTCATTATATCCAAATAACCTTGTAATTCTCATTGCTTCAATGAAGCAAGGCATGCTTACCTTTTGCACCATCATGTTGATCTTTAAGGTTACATCAATGCTCTACATCAATTTGGAGAAATGCCAGTCGATCCACTACTATGATGGTGACATATGGCTAGTACTTGATGTTTTTGGTTGTCATGTCATCAAATTCATCTACCAGTACATGCAAGTCTCACTTATGATCCAAAAGTTGAAAAACAATGATAAGCATTCATCAAATTTATTTATTGTCAAGGTGTTGTTATGTACAATTCCAATATTCATTTCCACTGTAACTTTCCTCTCTATATGTGCCATCCAATAGATCGACAAGAGAAAAAGAGCATTTCTATGGCCGATATAGATGTGTCAATACTACAGATTAAGCTATCACCGCCGCCACTTTCATTGCCATTTTGGTCCAAACTGTCAGTGATACTCACCACCACCTGTTCGTACTACGAATTGTGAAATAATTTTCACTACCGGTTCATGATACGAGCTGCCGGTTCATGTGCAAATGTCAACATTTGGACTGATGTATTGTTACCAAGAGAGTACCTATGCCGTCCTTATACAGTGAGAGGATTAAGTCTACTATCAAGAGTTAGCAAACTCATAAACCCTAGCATAGGCAAGAGAGATGAAGAACCAGTCAGAGACATTTTTGGGAGGAAGAAGATGTAGGACTTATCTTGAATATACCAGTACATTAGGGCATGACGATATTTTAGCATGGCACTATAATAATAATGGCCTCTTCACGGTGAGATTAGCATATAAACTGTATTATGAGCATAAAAGGAGATCCCATGTGAGTTGGACATATGCGTATGCATCATTGGCAAGAAGGGAACACCAATGTTGGAAGGGGATGTGGAAGATTAACTGTCCGAAGAAGACCTACATTTCTTATGGAGATTCAGTCATAACAGTCTTGCTCTTCGTATGAGTCTAAAAAAGCGAAGTATGAAACTGGACACAAGGTGTGTTCTTTATGGGAGATATGATGACGATGGCGGGCATTTGTTTTCCAAATGTAAACATGTGCGGAAACTATGGAAGGAACTCAACTAAGAGCATATAAGGGAACAGTTGGTGAAGATTCTATCAGCTGAGGAAGTGATCAGAGAGGTTCTAAAGCTAAAAGAAGAAATACAACAGCGAGTTGCCATCCTATTATACCAATGGTGGTCAGAACGGTGTGGCATCCTTGAAGGTGAGACGCAAAGAAATCCTACAAGCTAATCCGAACCTAGGCAGATGAAGTGTCAACACTGAAGCAGCAGAAGGCACTGGCTTGACTGAAGGAAAAATGGAAAAAGCACCACAGGATGTTGTGAAGATTAGCCATGATAGAGTTATCCAACAAGAGGACCACTATGAAGGTTGAGGGTTTGTTATGCACGGTTCTGAAGGGGAGGTGATCAGTATAGGTTTTGACGAACTGGGAAGGGTGAGCTTAGTCTGTTTACATTCACTTCAGGAAGCAGCAGACCTTGGGATGTAAAGAATAATACTGGAGACAAATGCATTGATGGTGGTCCAGGTCGATCGAAGCTCAACTAGCAGATTGGTGTGGGAACTAAAAGAATTGTTGAAATGTAATTTCTGGTCTTGGGCAGTAGCTCATAATCCATGATCATGTAATTTGGTCGTCCATGGTTTGGCGGCCTTAAGGTCTAAGTTGAGTCCAGATATTGCTCCTGTCTTTGACAATATCCCAAATTATATTTGTGGACTGGTGGCAAATATTTGGCTCCAGTTGTTGAGTAATGGAAGTTTTCATGTTCAAAGAAAAAAGAAATCAAAAGTTGCACGCATGAAAAAAAGGGGGGGGGGGGACAATAACCACATGATCCATTATTCACATTTACAACAGGCTACCAAATGTTGGAATTAATTTCCCTAAACCATAACTGCATGTCATACAATAAAGTGCATGGCTGCAGTGAAGTTCATAACAAAGGTTCAGAAGCGCTGAGAGCAGTTCAACAGAACTGATTGCTTCTCCCTAAGTTCATGGCCTGATATGCAGCGTGCACAGAGCATAAATCTACCATGATCCTACAGCGCCCTGGGCTGGGTTTTCAAAGTGGGAGAAGCCCCAATATGTCTTCAAGGAGTACGGTGGGTGGATGGTTGGTCCTTCAGTTGTGATCTTGGCAATCTGTCATTCAGCTGCAGGTTAGAGCAATCTGTAGCCATATGCTGAATGTTTATAGGTTCAGCAAACTGAGCATAATAACCATGATTAATGGGTTGATACCTGGAACTTGTTGATAGACGACCTGTCACAGTACAGCAAGACCAGCAAGCACTTCTCAACTAGCTTTACATCTTCTTCAAAAGTAATATCTGCACATATGCCATTCAGCACGAAGTATCGGGATCACCAGATGATTTCCAAATCCAGTAGCAACAAAGTTTTCCTCAAAATGGGTACCAATCATGTTAACCTGCACAGGCCAAGAATTAGGCACAAGATGTTGACCATCCTAATTTTCAATCTCACAAATACAATAAAAAGAACCCAAGGCTGCAACATCCACTTTATTAAGACTAGTTAAAAGGAAAAGGATCCACCCTTCTATTTCGGCAATCGATATGCAACATCATACTTAGTATGGGAGTTGTCACTCATCTGCAACATCAATAGATGAGCATGGTATTGCGAATATGTATTGTTGATCTCTGCCTAGTGATTCGCGATGCTACTTTCATTGGGGGGAGCAGTCAATCCCCACCAAGGTGGGACTAAGACCATTTTGTGGTGTGTGTGTTGGGTTTGGGGGGGTGTTTAATAATTTCACTTTGTTCATCTTCTAGTGCCAACAGTTTCGATTCCCAAGTATGATCAGACATACTGAAAAGAAAGGGCCAATGAAGAGTTTTAAATATCCATAGTATTATAGAGAAAAACACGAGTTCACATTATTATGAAGTTCCATATTCCCCCATTAGTTATGGAACATTTTTCTTGAACACTTAGTTAAAGAACATACATTAGTTCATCCAGATAGCGTAAAATCTCCCAGAAATCACTAAACTCTCCACTTGCTCCAATGAGGCTATGCTTGCCAACTGCCTTAATGTGTTCCACACTCTTGTATCTTAAAGTTGACTCATAAGAGGCTGGAAAAAGAAGTTAATACTAAAGTTCCCATTGTGACAATGGTATCTGTCTGCAGATGAACCGGGACTAACCTCGATGTCAAAAAAAAGGGGACTAACCTCCAGTGTCACATGCCATGATGACACCATCCCTGTATTTCAAGGAAATGACTGAAGTGCCAGTCACATATGGATACCTATTGATGTGAAACAATCGCAGGAGTATGTGAATGGATTGACACAGCAGTACAAAGAACTACATGCTCTACACTCAATGTGCACGTTCTCCACAACGTTGGAATGCAGAGGTGGGGCCGTACCAATGTACCATGGAGTTGAAGCCTGGAGGGCTGGACGAGGAGCTTCTTCTAGCTTGGAGTTGGGGGATGGGACGAGGAGCTTCTTCTTGTTTAGTTGACCTTCTCCACCTCCGCCAGCTGTTTCGGCGAGTCGTCGGTCGTTCTGCGCTGCACCTCTGCGGGGCACGTGCAACACCACCACTGCCAAAACCACACCTATCATCAGAACCTTAAATCCGACCAAGGAAAAAAGAGAGCAAGGAACTGGAAGTATTCTGTCGGATTGGATCGCTGTGCTGTGCATACAATGGTGACAGGCTAGTGTTAGCTAGGCCTGCTCCGCTCTGGAGGAGAGGATGGAAGCAAGCAGCGGCTGGGCGTCCGAACTCGGGAGGCAGAGCTGGTGAGAGGGCTGCGCCGTTGCAGTGGTGCTTGTCGCGGCGGGTGAAGAGATCTGTTATAGTGACTCGGATCTAGAGAAGGTAGGAAGAAGACGAGGAATTCGGAATTGGGAAAGCAAACTCGCAGAAGATGAACAACAGAACAAGAAACGGCGGCGGAGTCGGAACGAGTTCAGAATTCAAGTCTGTGCCCGACATACGTGGGCTGAGCTGGGCTGGGCTGGCCTGACGCCTGAGCTTGATGGGCTCCCATGTTCTCAGCAATCAGTATCATACTGTTGTGAAGCGATGCATCTTGATTTATTTGCTCTAATAAAGTATAGAGGATATTTCTCCACGAGAAGCAGCAAAGGTAGAGACAGGCTGCTCTCGTCTCGCCCGGCCTGAGCATACTCTTTTCTTGTCATTCTTGGACCGTTCACGAGGGTCATGGACTCATGGGCCACTCCACTCCAATCCACCTCCCCCAGGCAGTTCTGGCGAGCTGCCGCCGACCTGCAGCAGCAGCGCCGTGAGTCGGTGGGTTGTTGAGGCCTTTGAGGGGAAGGTAGATAGGGGAGTACTTAACTACACACGGTTCGCGCGCACAGCGTTCCGTTCATGGATTGGGTTGGGATGTGAACGTGCGACGCGACATGTCGCCGACGCAGCCGGGACGTGGCGCTGAGACGGCGCCCAACCGCCGCGTGCGCGCACGGGGACCTACGGCTCTTTTCTCTCTTGGTGCCTTCCGCGTGCACGCAACGCAACGGGGACCCCGGCCGCACCGCACCGCACGGCGCACGTACGCCGCGCCCCGTCGGCGACTCGACTCGATCGGCGGTCTCTACTGGCCAGGCTGCCTCGAAAGGACGGATGCCGGATTCCCGTGGGGCGGCGGGTGGGAGCCGGCACGGTGAGTTTCGGATAGCCTCTCTTTCCTGAACTCGTCAGGCGGAACTGGCACGGGCACATCAAGCGGCCGGCCGCATTTTCTGTGTCCCAGCCCAGTCATGCATGCACCTCATCAGTATGAAACGAGCGAGCCAACGGCGGGCAGGCGAGGCAGACGACGGACGGTCACGAGCGAAAGGAGGTGGCGAGAGCTGCCGCACCAGGCCACTGGCCAGCAGCCTTTTTCCGGGGAAAGCGATCGAGGCATGCGCAGACGGAAAACGGGCAGGGGTGGCGGGGTGTCGCTTTTCAGCGGCGGGCCCTGTTTTCGGCGCAGCCGTCGCGACGCCGATGCCTTTCCGTTGGACCGAGTTGAGACTGCTAGTACCAAAGGCGAAGGTTACGCGGGCAGGTCATCAGGTGAAAACAAAAAAGGGATGACCGGCACCGCTTTGGGAGCTTGTGTGGGTCACCATCCGGCATGCGCCGGTGCTCACGATACTGCTACTAGTAGCAGTGGTACTAGAAAATTTGCAGACCCATCACATCCCTGGAGGCCTGGACAACGAAACGTCATCTGCACTTCCGGTAGTGATGACTAAGAGCATCTCCAACAACTCCTTATCTCAACTTGCTATCTCTTAAAATTTCTTTAAAAGTCTCTAATTCCTTCTCCAACAACTCCTTATATTGACTTGCTAAATTTACAACTTGCTATCCAAGAGGTCCGCATCATGGAGAGTTACGCCACGTATGTGACTTCCTATCGCGAAATTGCCGCTCCGCCCGCGGCTGACCCGCCAGGCGTGCTTCTCCCCCCAGCGCGAAATTCGTCGCCGGCTCCCGCCATCCCTCGTCGGAATTGCCGCTCGTCATATCTTCTTCATCTTCCCGCCCCCGAAGAAGAAGCAGGCGAAGTTATCTTCCCAGCGCTGCGTCGCCAGAAGGGGTCGCCGCCGCCTCCTCCTCGATCTTCCCCGGGCGCGACGAAGACGAAGAACGGGGACGGAAGCCGCCGAGGAAGCCGCCGTCTCCTCCGATCTTCCTTGCCACCGCCTCCTCCTATCTTCCGAGCCGCCTCCTCTGATCTTCCCGAGCCGCCAGGAAGCCGCCAGAATCGGCACGCACGCCCGCCGTCTCCGCTTCGACCAGGCCGGCCGTCGATCGTAGACACAGGTACGTACTCGCCTACTCGTTCTCCTGCCATGCATAATCGGCCAGGCCGTGTTAATTATTTGTTGATCTGCACTCTGTGTATTGTTGGTGTTGAGTAGATGCAATCTGTGTTAGTTCTCCGCTTCGACCAATTAGTTAATCGTCCAGACCTTTCCTGATCTGAAATCTGTGTTAGTTCTTTTTTTACCTTCGTGTTGTATGAGTACTTCAGTTTGTATTTTAAATTCAGCAGAACGTTTCACTGTTATTCTTTGTTATATGAAAACAATCCTCCAAGTATGAGTTAATTCATTACTGTTTTCAGATATGATTTATTTGGTTCTGTATAAGTGCAGGTGTGTATGGCCGGCTAACTTTCTTTCTGCTGCTCATCTGATTCTGCACGTTGCATGATCGGCAACAGGGCATTGTCTGTCTGTCGCTGTTTTCTGAAACCTGACCGGCAACGGGACCTGCAGCTCGAATCAGTGTCCAGCAGCAGCACCAGCTCCGATCCAATCAGTGGCCGGCAACAGCACCTGCTCCAACCAGTGGCCGGCACAACAGCATCAGCTGACTAAAGTTCAGAATGATGGCCGGCAAGAAAACCAGCTCGTACTTGAAGATTGACACTGAAACGTCGCGACGGCGATGGAAGAGTCAGGTGGGTTTACCAAGTGAGAATACCAATCTATTGGAGTTGGTTCTTTTTTTCACTTGTCAAACAATTTACCAAGTTGCTAAACCATAAGATATAGCAAGTGAGTTTTACAAAACTCTTGGAGATGCTCTGATTGATGACTCCGTTCCAACAAAGGTCGCAATTGCTTCGAGTCTTCGAGATCATCTTTTCCCGAGCAGCCTAGCTCGATGGACGATGGTGAACAGGATGGTGAAGCTTTGCTGCCTGTTTGGTCTGCACCGCTCACACCAACCAATACTTCTGTTGCAAAAACAAGTGCTGCTTTGTAGGCAGTCGTCCTCGACGCCATCATTCGAAAAGTAACGAAAAAAAAGGACATGCAACTTAGCCCAGGTTTTCAAGTTTAAAATCCGGCTCTCAATTCAGTATGCTTTTTTGCATCCGCGCATCAGAAGGGTACACGAATCATCATCCCCACCAAATGGGCATGAAATGAAAAAAAAAAAAATGAAACGAACGAGATCAATGGCAATGGCAGTACGAGTGGCAATGGCCGCCGCTCTCCTGCGCCGCGCTGGCGCAGGGGGTCCGGGCCGCCGCCGCCGGCGGCGGCACGCCCTGTCCGCAGGCTCTCCGGAGCTCCTCGTACCTGCGGAGGTCGAAGCCCCGTGCCCGCATCACGCGCTTCTGCTTCGCCGCGAACCGGCTCTCGAAGAAGCCCTCGAACGACGGCTCCTTCTTGGTGCGGAGGAAGAAGGCGTAGCCGGCCATGAAGTACATGGACGTCACGTAGAAGCAGATGGGCTCCATCACGTCCCACGACAGCTCCCAGAAGGTGAGCCGCATGAACCCGGCCGTCTGGACCACCAGGTACGCCAGCCCGCACCACAGCTCCCGCCGCACCTGCGCCGCCGCGGCGAGGTCGATCTCCGCCTTCTGCACCTCCATGGCCTTCAGCTCCTCCTCCTTGGCGGGATCGCTCTCGGCGGCGGCAACGGGCACCGCTTGCCGCACGGGAATGGCCTTCTCGATTGCCTTGACGACCTGCGGTAGTCACAGAACAGAAGAAAAAAACACATTCCCACGATTTACTACTTGGCTGCTCTTCTTTTTCAAGGGAGATCCATCAAAAGAAAGAGCGATGCTGCTAGGAGAAGATTGCATCCATGAAATGCAAATGCCTCAAGCTTTTGGATGTTATGCTTATGCAGTAGTCTTCAAGCTAAATGCAAATATTATGTTTTTGGAAGCAAGAAACTTTTTGTCTCATGGTCTGCAACAGATAAGCAGTTTGCATAAGTAAATAATGCCCATGCTGGAGTGGGATTGGCCTGTGCAAGACAATGTGTAATTGGAAATGGAACATGCATGGGACACACCTCCAGCATCCACTCTGGACCATGGCCTAAAAAAACATATACTCCAGATTGTAGCATGTAAAGAAAAATGCAGAATGATAAGTGTAGATCATGTAGTAAAAGAGTTTTCAAAACTGTCCTTTTTGCAACAGCCCACTACGGCACCACCACTACCATGGGGGCAGATTGCCAAATTGTTTGGCTGTAGCCACCAAACACAACTAGATCAAGAATTTTTTTTTTTTTTTTTTTAAAAGGCCTAAAGGTGCTTCTAGTGCTGCCCACGAGTGCTATGACCTAATCTGGCTCACATGCCATGTGAAGTGTTCACCAAACTTTATTTCGGTCACCCAAAACAAAAGAAAAGTAGATTAGCCATAACTTTTGAGCCCTGCATTATTAGTATTCTATTATTCAAGTGGATAGTGACGCTAATGCATTCAGGTAGGCAAAAAAAAGGCTTAGCTAATTTAGTAACTAGAACAACATGGTCTGATAAACTTAGGATGTAACTCAAACAGGAAAGGTGAAAAACAGTTATTTCTATCTGAGGTCAAAAACATAGAACTTCCCTAGTTCTTTTATCAAAGGAAAGATATTTTTGTGCAAATAATGAACTTTTTTGTGGTTTACTCCCCACCAGCCAGAAATACCCCTACGCTAAATCAATATCAAAGTGGCATAAATTTGCAAATTAAAATTTATCCTACAATAAACTGACTAGTGACAAGGACACCACATGATAGCCAGAAAGAGCAAACGTATTGGCAAAGAAGTTGTTGGACATGATATGTATTAGCTAACTTACAGCTTCTTTTGGCTAAATATAGTAACTATTTTTTATACAAGTTGAAAGGTTCATCAATTCAACCCTCCACCACTGGTGTGTGGTGGGGCTACGACTGTAAATTGTCTATCAATTCAACCCTCCACCACTGGCGTGTGATGGGTCTACAACTGTAAATTGTCTATTGAAATACTACACTTTGCCAATATATAGTTACCAAATGAAATACTAACTTCTTTTTTTTTTCCAAAATTGATGGTGCCCAGAAGAGGGCCAGGTGAATTCTCCTCATGTTCATTCATCGGAGTCAAGATTCAGTTTCTTTTTTTTTTTCAATCGTGAGGTGTGCCCTCAGATTTGGACAGAGGGGTTAAATTTATTTTAATTTTTATGTTTCTGGTTTGAGAGAAGAAAAACTCCCATCTTGGAGCGGAGTAAAATTGCCCAAACTTTGGGTGGCACAACATCTCTTATTATCGTTTTAGAACAGCGCCCTTTCCTGTTGGGAAACATAGAAAAAAACACGCGGAAAGTCTCATCAGATCTCTGTGGTTTTGAAATGAAATCTCTACCCGGTCGCCCGGAAAGAAATTATGAGCACACAAGCACAAGAGAGAAGTAAAGAAACCAACATGTCTTTTTCTCTTTAAGACATCCTAACTGCAAAAGCAAAGAGCTAGACAAGGGAAAATTTTGAGGAGGAATCAAGCAACATTAAGCTGATGGATGGATGGATTTGAAATGAGCAGCAGTATATATACAAGAAGATGGGGAGCGAGAAGAGAACCGTACCATATCGGGCCTGAGGAAGACGGTCTTGCCGAGCACGATGACGGATCCTGACTCGTCGAGCGCGCGCGCGACGGAGGGGCCGGCGTCCGGGCCGGCGGCGTCGCAGCAGAGGCGCAGGAAGTCGGGGTACGGCACGGCGCCGGCGCCGGAGGCCCGAATCCGCGCGCGCGCCGCCTCCATCTGCGTGGCGCGCAGCACCTTGCGCGCCTCCTCCACCGTGAGGCTGGCCGCGGGCAGCGCCGCCGCCGCGTCGGGCTCCCGCTTCGCCGGCGCCGGCGCCGGCGCAGGCGCTGGCGCGGCGGGCGGCACGAGGCCGTCGAGGTTGATCCGCGGGAACCCGAAGCCGACCCCGAGGTCGCGGATCCGGTCGGCGCCCAGCGGCATGAAGCGGTCGGGCGGCACGGCGGGGCGGAACGCCGGCTGCTCCTGCAGGAACCGCCGGAGGCCGAACGTCGCCGGCGACGCCGACCCCGACGACGCGAAGCGCTGCGCCACGGCTCTCCTCAGCGCGGCCGCCATTGCTGCTGCTGCTGCTTAATGGGCGGGCGCCGAGCTCCGATTCGACGGGAGACGGGAGAATGAACTGGGCTCTAATCAATCAATCAATGGAGGTGGGGTGCGGTGGATTTCGATTTGATGAGGGAGGTGGGGGGTTGCAGGCTATTTATACCGCCCACGCCACGATGACAAGGACATGACAGACGATTCGAGCCGTTTGCCCCGCTCGCTTGGCTCAGCTCGCGTTCCTATTCAACACGGGTCTCTCAGCGGATCAACACGGGGTAATTCGGCCCGGTCCTCTGGGATCCAGCTCAATTTACCAATCGTTTTGGTCATAAATACTCAGTACTTACTACTAGTAGTGGTACCCACAAATTAAAACGCACACTTGATGCGCCTCTGAAAAACATATTTTTATCATAATCGTCAACTCGATCAGTAAGTAGAACCTAAGCTTTTCGTATAAATTTTTTTAGTTTTCCTTTCTGGATTTCTTTACTTCGCTTATTCAAATATGATACATTTTCAAAAAACGTTTTCTTATTTATTATTAAAAACCGAACTAAAACTTGTCAGTTAGCCTGTTACGTGGATAGATAAAGAAATAGAACTATCCAGTTCACTGCGCGTTAGAACAATCTAGAAAACGTGTATCGCGCGCGCGTATATTATTTATGTGGTCGGAGTACTCGATATGTAGACGTACTGTACATTTTGGCGAGAGTAGCACTTCGTAGGTTGTGGTGGAGAAACGAGATTTTATCATGTGTATGTCATGTTCCGTGTTCCAAAAATGAAAATCTCTCGCAGCCGTCGAGCTCATGAGGTCATCTTCGACCGTGCGAAGTTGCAAACGAGTGAACGACTCCACAGTCTCCCACGTATACGTTACTGTCGAAGGTGAACGCTCAGGCTGCGCAGCCTGTAGCTCTGCTCACATGTCTGTCTATTTGGAGCCGAGCCCAGCCCATGATAAATCGTCGTGCGAGGCGTGGCAGAAGAAAAAAAAAAAAGTGTGTTCATTGCTTAGTATTACGTCATATATAGGTAGGCGTGGCAAAACAAAAGTGTTAATTGCGTACGTCATATATAGTGCACGATAAGATGCGTATGGGGTCGTATAGAAGTTTTGAATTTTAAATTTGCGTCTCCACGCGAAAGGTATGGATAATGGGATTGGATCACCAGCACGAATTGGGGTGTGAACGAGGTCCCTTTGCGATATTGTTTTTCTTATATATATGGTTGGCGTAAGAGAGCCCTAGCCACACACAAGAAACTTAATTTGTGGCTCCATGATTGTTAAGTGGTTTGGTTGAAGCATGTAAGCAACAATGTCCAGCTATGATAAGCACGGACGATTAAAAGACACAGATCAAAGAAACGGTATAGAGCGAGGATCGAGCCTACTCCTGCGTTACGGCACCCACGGTGATTAAAGAATAGGATCCACCGGCAGCTAATTAAGAGCATATCCAAATGTTCCAAAAACAAAATTAGTTCTTAAAATCAATGATTTTCATGTATTGTGAAAAAGTTACAATGTTCACTTGTCTTATCAGGCTTACCAGACGTTCGAACAATATTTTTCTCTCGCAGCAAATCAGTCAACTTTTCTTATCAACCGGCTTATATGACCAGTCAAACAACTCTATATTTGTTGCTTCCTCCGTTTCCAAAATCTCACTGTTATAATATGAAAAAATCAGTCTCGTGTAGACATCCGAGAATCATCATTGCAGTTGCAGCTATTCTTGGACACACCATGGCCTCCTCAGTCAGGACGCCGCTGCACTCGGACACCATCAGGCAAGACCCAGTCCTCTCCTAGCAGGCCTTGCCGGTGGCAGTGGTTGGGCATGGATGGCTTGGGGTGACCATAAGCCTCTAAGCTTCATCAGGGGCATTCCGGTAAGAGTGTAGGTCATGACCTTGGCAGTTAGGGGAGCTAGAAAAAATATATATATCGACCCTATTTTTTCTATTTATTATAATATTTGACAAATTAACAACACTATTTCTCCCATGCTACGTGCTTAGAGTAGCGAAGGATATGTATATGTTTATAGGAGTAAGTGTGTGTGCATACCATAATTCACCGTAAAAGCGTCAGTTTTTTATGGCCATTGATATGTGGTTGTGCCTTGATTGGCAAATGCAAGTTTTAGTTGGTGATGCTGCCCTCAACGATCAAAGACGCATTCTTTAGAAAAACTGATCTACAAATACAGCGAAAAGTACGGTCAAAAGTTTGATTTTTGGCCAATTTTATGAAACACCAAGTACTTTATGACTAATGTGGCACTCAAAATATCAGAAAACATTTATATAGTCCTGTAAAATTAGTGGTCCACTATTTTTATCTTGCAGCCGGCAGCTGCCTGCGTGAATCGATTCTTTTGTGCCAAGTGCACATATGCTGTTATTGTCGTACGTACAATGGAGCGGGAAAGATTGCATGCCTCTTGTTTCTCGTCCGTGCGGTACAAACGATCTTTGAGGAATATATTGAGCGGATGACTGCCGGAGCAGGATAGAAATCTTTCTCGTATCCATGTCTAGGGATGAGCAAGGTATGACTTTGCTTGTCGACTGTTTATTAGCCATTTTAATAGTATTTTTTTCTTATAATAAATCAGTTATTTTTACTTATCAACCCGTTTATATAAATTAAAGAAAAAGGAAAGGCAAATCAGGCAAACTACAGAGGCGTACAGCGCCGTGAGAGGACGGTGCCGGCCGGTGTTGCCGTCTCCAGCTTTGGGTTGGAATCCTGTTCGAAATACCGAATGCGGATGAGGAATGTTGAGAGGAGGATGGGGTTGATCACATAATTGAAGCATCGGCGTGCATTGTGGCCTTGGCCTGCTTGATTTGTAGTATGTGTTGATCGAGATCGATACGTATATATCTTCCGTCCATACGGATACGGGATAGGCATCCAGCCTGAATGCCATCGAGACACTTTCCGATGGAGCAGTGCAGCACTACTCTTCTACTGTCCACAGCCATACACACCCGTTCCCTGCCTGATACACTACACACGCCTACCTACCTCCGCTTTCTCTCTTTTATTTCGTGATGAAATAAAAACGATATCCAAATATCCGATGCATCTGCTAAGCTCTTGAGCACCACCTTTCTTTTTTTCTGCGGACCAAGATTCAACATGCATCCTGGATTTTTCTTTGTTTTCATTTTTTTTTTTTTGAGGGAGCGTCCTCGAAAACCTAAGCTCAGTCTGGACCAGCACCGCACGATCGGGCTCATGCGCGTGCCAGTCCGTGTCTACCGCCGTCCGCGCGCCCGTCAACCACTCGTCCGCTCTACCGGCCGGGCAGGGCAGGGGCGGCACTGCCCCGCGGCCGACCCCGCGCGCGCGCGGGCATGGACCGCGCTCTCACGCCGTCACGCGTCCCCTGGCCGGCCGCGGAAAGGGTCCCGGCCGGCCGGAGTCGCCCGCTGCACCAGGCAGCGCGCGACGCCTTCAGCGCCGCTTGCGGTCACCGACGGCAACAGGTGTTGCCGCCGCGGCTGCGTATGGCGTGCCCGCTTTGTCTGTTCGCCTGAGCGCTGACCACGCGCGCATGACTGGCACGGCAATAGCCTCTTGAAATCTTTCTCGTGTCCTCCATGTCTGGCCAGTCTGGGGACAGCAGCAGGACAGGCCTGTAACAACCTCATCTCTTTGCCCCCGTCAAAATGGCCAGCGTAGCGCAGCGCCGTTAGCACAGGAGGGTGAGGTGGCCGGTGCTGCCCTCCTGCTTTGGTTTGGAATTCTGCTGGAAATACGAATACCGAATACGGATGAGAAATGGTGAGAGGAGGATAGGATCGCGTTGATCACATAACTGAAGCGTCGGCATGCATTTTGTCCTGCTTTGATGTGTATGTATGTGCCTTGTTGATCGATATGTATATCTGAAGAATAATATCTCCCATACCGCATCCAGCCTCGATCGAAGCTTTCCGATAGAGTAGTAGTAGCAGTGCAGCACTACTCTTCCAATAAAAATGTCCCGGCCATATACAGCCTTCCCTGATGCACGCCTAGCCTACATCTGCCGCCAAATATCCGATGCATCTAGTAAGCTCTTGAGCACCTTTCTTTTTTTGTAACGGTAGACCGAGCTCCAACATGCGTCCTGGAAAATCTAAGCTCGGTCTGGACCAACAGCACCACACGATCGGGCCTCGTGGCCTCGTGCAGGTGCCAGTCCGTGTCCACCGCAACTTGTCAACCCATCAACTACTCTACTCCACCGGGCCGGCCGCGCGGGCAGGCAGGAACCGCTCACGCCGTCCGTTCCCTCACGCGTCCGTCGCCTGGCCGGCGCTGGCCGCGGAAAAAGTCCCGCTGCACCGGGCATCGGGCGACGCCTTCAGCGCCGCTCGCGGCCGCCGACGCCAACAGGTGTCGCGGGCGCGGCAGCCCTACGTGGCCCGAGCGCTGACCCCGCGCCGCGCGCGCGTCCCAGTCTCGCTCTCGGGGTCGCGGTCACGGTCGAGGCCCGTGTGCCGCGCGCCGACCCCGCGCGCGCGGGCGGTCACGTCGCGCACTCGCATCGCATGAACCTGACCCGGCTACCCGACGCCAAACGGCGCGCTGAGCACGGGGTCGGTCGCGCGCGCGCGCGAGGAGGGGGAGCCACGAACTTGGGAGATTTGCGGGCAAAAAGCGTGTGCTCGTTCTGCTAGTGCTAGCGGCAGAGATTTTGATGGTCAAGGAGACGAGGATATTCGGGAGGGTTGCGTGTTTTGGAGGAAAATGAATGAACGGCGCATGGACTTGGACGGCAGGACGGGTTGGGCGTAATGTGGGCTCGCGCATAAAATCGGACGTTTCGCGTCCGAATCGCAACAAATGGTTCGATGCGTTGCATTGCACTAAGCATATAAGTACATAACAGCATACAAAGCGTACGTCCGCACTTGCTTGACGTTGCGTTGAACATGGCTTCATTCATTTCTATGGCGTATCCTGAACGCACGCACCATATCCGCAAAAAGAAATGTGATTCCGAACGTTGCTTTTGAGGATGGGGATCGATTGTAAAGCCGGTGTCATCTACTCATCTCATCTGTCACGCACGGCCAAACATATACGTACTATACTCGACGAATCATAAGATATCGCGGTGCACGGCTGAGGAAGCGAGATGACAAAAACACGGCGTGGATCGAGGGCCAAGCAGGTGCGGCCTACCCCGGTTGCCTTGCCGATCTAATATTTCTCTCCCACAAAATGGATGGGTGGTGCGTGCGCGTCCAAGAAAACGGCCTGGCCTGGGTATCGTCCGCGTGACCGACTGTGTTGCCATGCCGCGCCTAGACCAAAAAAAATGTACTAGCTCGATCTGCACGGCTGTCTGGTCTCACCCGTTTTGGATTTTTGATGACTTGATGAACGTGAAGCGCACTACTACTGCTGTAGTAGGCACTAAAACCAGCAGAGGGGGCCGATCGAGGAACGAACAGGTTTTTCTCTGCACAGGGCCAATTTCATTTTCCACCGAGGGAAGAGAGAGACAAACGGCCGCCGGAGGTGAAACGATGTGGGCTTCGCGGAAGAGCGCTCCCGACATGTTGGTTGTGTAGATGCAGGATGTGTCTACAGTAGGTACACCGTACCGTTCTCGATAATCATCCTATGGTGACAAAAGACGACATGGTCCTGCTATGCAAAAAATTAATGCGGGATTATACATTATTATTATTGCATTGTGCGTAGCGGCAGCCGGCAGCTCATGTACTACTATGCCGGTGGATGCCATGCAAGATCCGCGCATATCCTGAGTGCAGTGCAATGCCGTTTCCCTTCCATCAGACCGATCAGTGGCATATTCCTGTAAGATAAGATATGGTCACTCGTAGTCGTAGTAGGACCAAACAACTAAACAAAGCCAATGGCAGACACTCCAAACGCGTAATTCCGGCTAAAAATAGCTTTAACCGATCTAAATAGTTTAAATTAGAGTAATTATATTGCTATACGTTAATCGCCTCCGGGCTCCTGCAGTGCTACTGTGCCGGCTCCTGCAGTGCTACTGTGCCACGCCAGATCTTTTATGAAATATATGAAGGAAAGATGGGGTCTGAATCCGTGATGCCAACTGAAAGGCGAGAGATGGTCAGTGATTGAGAGGCGGACGTTCGGGAGTCAGTGAGTAGTGAGTACTGGACACTTGGGCTTAGGCTATTGGGTTATTGGGCCATGGCTCAAGCCTCAACCGTCTTGACTTTTTTCGGTTCTTCATGGGCTTCTGGAACTGTTTTTTCTTCAAAAAGTCAAAGGCCAACTAATAAATGGATTTCCCTAAAAAAACTAATAAATGGATGGAAATTTAAAAATATTTTGAAATGGTCAAAACATAGAGCTTTTGTCTTTTGGGTAGTATAGTTTTGAAAGAACTTTAGATCCTGCTTTTGTTTTTTGGCTTTCTGTTTTTTTGAAATGGTGAAAACATAGAGTTGTTTCATAGTTATCCCATGAAAAATAGAGATATAGGAGTTAAACTTTATACTAGTTTTATTAACCAAACAACTTATAGCTTTTTTAAACCTCATAACCTATAATAGTTTTTTCACAGCCCATGGTAGCTTTTTCAAACACCACGGTTCAACCAACTGAACAACCTTTTTCTAAAAAATATTCATATTTAGATCCCTGGCCATTTTAGTTTTGTTTCTGGACCCTAAGGCGTGGTTGGATTTGCTGGCAGCCAAGGAACTTGATCTAGAGCTAATGTGGCGCCATGCTCGGCGCCAAGATCTATGGTATTGAGATCCATGGCGCTGTGTTCTATGACATTAAGCTCGATGCCCTTGCTCGTTGCACCAAGCCATGAACATTAGGGAAGCCCTTCACTTGTCCATCCATTGTCTCCCTTTCTCTTTGATTTTGTTAGACACCACGTAGCAATTGGTTTTACTTTTTATGTATTACAACATTGGATCTTGCACACACACACACACACACGCACACCCACCCACCCACCCTAACTTGCTTGGTCTTTGAACCATTTGAAGCAATAGACATGAATGTTTGATTAACTCGTGCTACATGGATATTTCATGGAACAAAGATGTGTGGAACTCTAAGTATGTAAAGCTAAATAGTCTCATCGCTAATCTTAACATGCCTTAGGGAAATTAAATAAAGCACGAGGTGTAGTGGTATGTGTGGAACTTATATTAGAACTCCACCACTAGTCCTAACATGCCATAGGGAATATAACTTGCTGGAACTATTACATTTTTACTACTGCGAGTAGCGTGGGCGTTTCTCTCGCGCTCTGAAGATGGCTCTACAACATCCTTCTTTCCAATCCATCATTCTTGGTCTTGAATGATGCCTCACGAGCATGAAGCTCTTCCTCCTGATGCTTGATGGTTGTTTTACATAGACTTAACTGCTCTCACCTCCTTGCAAGCTTATCATCTTGCCCTTCTAGCGGATTTTTTTGACAAGACCCTTCTAACGGATTTGATCCACCCTTGGTCGTTGCTCTTGTTCAAGTCGCATATGTCGTTCCACCTTGCGAGCCTGAGTCATTTGGACAAAGTATTTGCTTGTCTTCTCGTTGCTTGGCCTTGGTCGTCCTCGTGGCCATGCCCTGGTGCCAATCGATCCACCCATTCGATGAACTTGCAAGGTTGTGTGTTTAATCGTAGATGGCATAGATCAGGTTGAAAACGAGAACAAAAAAAGAAAGGATTTAGTTGTCGTCGTCATCATGAAGTCATCACCATAACATGAAAACAAGAACAAGAAATAGAAACTATTTTTTCTGGGCTTATAGCCTTGTCCATTTCAGAGAACATTTCACATAATCATGTTCCCATGGGATAAGCAGCAGTATGGGGCTCGAGCGCCCCATCGTCAGATCCATCCTTGATCGCATATTTTCTCGTAATATTTTGCATGGTTCACTGTGTTAAGAACGACGTATAGGAATATGAAGTAAACACCAATCAATCACAGCGGAGACACACGATTTACGTGGAAAACCCCTCCAATGTGAAGGGGAAAAACCACGGGCACCAGCCAGCAACAATCTCACTATCTCAAGAGTTTGGGGTTACACGCCAGTGGCGGCTTACAAGAGAATCAACCCTTCTCCACGAAACCCTAGCAAGGGCATATATACTACGGCCTCCGAACGCCCTATAGATGGACGAAACTTCGGGCCGACCGGAACTTCGGGTCCCTCGACCGGAACTTCCTGTCCGCGGGCCGGGCGCAGCCGTCGTGCGTGGAAGAGATCGATTCGGTCTCCAACCGGAACCTCCTCGTCCGGGCGGAACTTCCGGTCGGAACCGAAACTTCCGCCAGGCCAAATCCTGAAGTGAATTTGGAACAACTCTAGCAAACTCCACCTTGAGACAAATTCATCTTGTATCATAAATCAACCCATCATCGAATAACAAAGATAGAAAACCACTTGGTGCCAACAATAGTCTCTTGGACTATTCTATTAAACCAACTAAGCTTGAGCACAACTCAAACTTAGCAACAGGAATAGGCTTTGTCATCATATCGCCAGGGATTATCATGAGTACTAATCTTGCATACCTTTAGCTTACCTTCTTCAATCACATCACGCACAAAATGATACTTGATATCTATGTGCTTAGTTCTCTCATGGAACATCTGATCTTTAGTGAGGTAAATTGCACTTTGACTGTCCACAAAGCAAGCTTATGCAAGATTCAACTCCACCGAGCTCGGCGTACAAACCTTTTCGACCATATCAATTCTTTTGCACGCTTCACAAATAGCCATATATTACGCTTCCGATAGTAGACAATGCAACAACAGGCATCAAAGTAGCCCTCCAACTCACAAAGACAACCGCCAACAAGAAACACATAACCTGTAAGTGATCTTCGCTGTCGGATCAGCGGATAATCGAGAATCCACATAACCAATGAGACCCTTATCGGCACTTCAAACAGAATCTGCTTTGTGCCTCTCGAGGTACCGAAAATCCACCGAACGCCCTCCAATGTTCTTTTTGCCGGGATTAGACATATATCTACTAACAAGACTCATAGCATATGACAAATCTGACGAGAGCAAACCATGGCATACATCAAAGACCCAACAAACTAGAATAAGGAACCCTTGACATGTACTCAATCTCTGCATCTGTACTAGGACACCGAAAGCGGTGACAACTTAAAGTGAGGTGCAATAGGGATACTAACAAACTTAGCATTTTGCATGTTGAAACGCCAAGAACTTTCTTGATATAATTTTGTTGACTAAGAAATAGCAAACCAGATTTTACGTCTCTACTAATTTCCATACCAAGAATTTTCTTAGCACTACCAAGATCTTTCATATCAAACTCACTACTCAACAACTTCTTTAACTTAGTGATTTCAATCTTACTCTTGGCAAAGAATCGGCATATCATCAACATATAACAAAAAATATATAGGTGATCCATTAACATGCTTGATGTAAACATAGCTATCATAATTAGATCTCTTAAAACCGTGTGACAACAAAATGAATCAAACCTCTTGTTCCACGGACGAGGGGACTGTTTCAAACCATACAAGGAGCGCTTCAACTTGCACACATATTTTTCCTTGCCGGGCATTATGAACCCTTCCTGTTGGTCCATGTAAATGTCCTCCTCTAACTCTCCATGCAAAAATGCGGTCTTCACATCTAACCGCTCAAGCTCAAGATCATGTGAAGCAACAATACTAAGAAAAGTACACGAATTGAACTGTGTTTTACCACTTTGGAGAGAACACATCATTATAGTCAACACCGAATTTGATCAGTAACCTTTTTGCAACTAACCTTGCCTTATACTTTGGAGGCTCGCTTGGCGATAAACCCTCCTTTTCTCTTGAAGATCCACTTGCGGTTGATGGTCTTCTTTTTTTCTTAGGCAAAGGTACAACCTCCCATGTCTTGTTCTTCTCAAGAGATCGCATCTCCTCGTGCATAGCGTAAATTCAACTCTCACTATCGGCTAACGAACGGCTTCTTTATAGGTTGCTTTGGCTCATGAACATTCTCCACTGCTCAAAGACAACTCAAAGCATAGTAAGACAAATTACATTCTTCAATGAGACGTTTAGGAGGTGCTATTGTCCTTTTTTGACTTGCGTTGAGCAATAGGTAATTCCTCCTCTAGGCTGCAAAATAGGAGGAGTTTGCTGAACATCATCATGAGTATTAACATCAGCAACATCATTATTATGGTCATCCTCGCTCATCAACAAAGGCTCCACCCGCACACCTCGTATCATCATCAACATGCTCCACCTGCATACGCATACGCTGCAGCCTCTTTTTCTCAAACATGTTCTCGAGGGCAAACCGTTAGTAAACATCATAGATTCATTGAATACAACACTCCCGCCTCATAAAAGTCTTCTCTGCTTTCGAGATTCCATAATTTATAGCCTTTGACTCCCGAACCATAACCAAGGAAAAAGACACTTAACAGCTCTAGGCTCTAGTTTTCCATTATCAACATGAGCATAAGCGGTGCATCCAAAAACTTTCAACTGTGAATAATCAGCGTACGTGCACCCATACCTCAATAGGAGTTTTCTTATTTAGTGGAATAGAAGGCGACTGCTTATCAAATAACAGCAAGATTAGCGCCTTTCAAATTAAAAAACGCTTGCTCATCCTTGCATGAGACAAAGATGCAACGGGCCCTAGATATAATGGTCCCTGTTCATACGTTCGGCCACACCCATTCTCGTTGTGGAGTATGGGGTATTGTGTGATGCCTAACAATGCCTTCCCATGCGCAATAATCATTAAAGGCATGCGAACAAAATTCTCCACCATTATCGATTTAAGCAATTTTACCTTCCTTTCGGTTTGCCTTTCTATCATTACTTTCCGGTTCTTAAAAGCAAAGAAATGTATCATCTTTATGTTTCGTAAAAATAAGGCCAAACCCTTCTAGAGTAATCATCAATAATTGTAAGCATATAACGTGCACCACCAAAAGAGGGCTTCTTAGAAGGACCCCATAAATCAGCATGAACATAATCAAGAGTACCTTTGGTGGTGTGAATGCGAAGTGTTGAACTGTACCCTCTTTATGCTTGCCAAATATGCAAAGGCTCACAAAACTTGATCTTACTCGAAGTGCAGCCATTCAAAGAGGTTTCTCTTCATCAATTCTGCCATACCATGGTGACTCATATGTCCCAAACGCATGTGCCAAAGGTTAGTTTTACTAGGTTCATCATTAGTAACAGCAGCCTCGCAAATTAATCGAGAACTGTGTAAAGCACACCCTCTAAGGACATATAACTTTGCGGATTTAAGATCACCTTTCAAATGCACAAGAGAACCTTTTGATACCTTTTAAAAACGCCCTCCGAACCGAATATTTGTAACCTTCTACGCATCAAGTGTGCTCAATGAGATAAGATTTCGACATCCCCTGTATATACCGACGTTTTTTCAGGCGTGTCATGCCATCATCGGCCTTGATCCGAATCGATCCAATCCCCACGATGTCACATGGGTTATCATCTCCCATCCGCACAACATCCCCTTTCTCGCACGTGCTTATAAGAGCTAAACCAATTTACTTTAGTACAAATATGAAATGAACATGCGGAATCAAGAATCCATTCATCATGACCAAAGAACACAACCAAAAATACTACCGGACAATCTCCGTAATCATCATCGAAGCAAAGAAGAAGAATGAGAGACCTTACCACCGCCTTGTTTTTCCTCTTCTCCTTATTCTCAGACTTTTCTCGCAATCCTCAACATTATGATTTGTCAACTTGCAATAAACACGTAACTTTTTTATTACCATGCCGCTTGGACTTTGAACGGCCTCTCCTTTCAGTTCTTCTTTCTACCATCATTGCCATCATTGGAGGATCTGTTTTTCGCCTCCGCCTCTCACATGCAAAGCTTCGCCCTTGGAGGACGACGTTCCGTCATTCTCGCACCATGCCTCTCATCTTCTCCCTAGATCGAGAGCCTCATAAACTTCCTTTAGGGTTAGTTCATCACGGCTCAAAAGTATGGTGTCACGAAAAATTTGCATACGAATTTGGCAAAGAACATAGCAAAGAAAAAGACCTAAGTCCTCATCATTATACTTCACCTCCATCGACACTAGGTCGGCAACGATCTTCTTGAATTCAGCGATGTGGGTCATCACCGAATCCTCCTCCTTCATCTTCGTGAGTGAACAGTTTCATCTTCATCCGCATCTTACCGGTTAGATCCTTGGACATACGGACGATTCCAGTTTGACCATAGTTCTCGCAAAGAGTTTTCTCTTTCAAACACTCCTGCAAAATATCATTATGAAGATGCAAGTGAATTAGGGCGAAGCGCCTTTCCCTTGCGGATCTCCTCCCGAGTCCACTCGGCCTTCCTCTTGCCGAAGTTATCCAAAGACCTCATCATAGTCATGAGTCTCAAGCGCTGTAATCCCCCCGCATCTTGACTTGCCATAGCGAGAACCGCGTGTCGTAGTTCAGCCAATGTAGATCAAACTTCATCGACGTCGTCATGAACCCTAACAAAGAACCAAAGCTCGGTACCACTTGTTAAGAACGACGTATAGGAATATGAAGTAAACACCAATCAATCACAAATGAGACACACGATTTACGTGGAAAACCCCTCCAATGTGAAGGGGGAAAAACCACGGGCACCCGGCCGGAACAATCTCACTATCTCAAGAGTTTGGGGTTACACGCCCGCTGGCGGCTTACAAGAGAATCAACCCTTCTCCACGAAACCCTAGCAAGGGCATATATACTACGGCCTCCGAACGCCCTACGATGGATCCGAAACTTCGGGCCGACCGAAACTTCGGTCCCCGACCGAACTTCCGGCCGCGGGTCGGGCGCAGCCGTCGCGTGGAAGAGATCACTTCCGGTCTCCAACCGAACCTCCGGCCCCGACGGAACTTCCTGGCCGGGAACCGGAACTTCCGCCGGCCATATCCTCGGTGAATTTGGAACAACTCCAACACACCGGAGTCTATAGAATTTTGGCTAACAATATACGGAGTTCTGTAGTTAACACGATGTATCTTTTTATAGTGTCATAAATGTAGATAGCCCTCTATATAAATTTGGACAGATTCAAAAATAAAACTAGAATCTACACCTATACCTATATCTCTTATAACCCTAAACCCAAATAGAGTGCACAATCATCATGCAAGCTATCCATCTCACCAATTTACTATCGATGCATTTGTAGCCAACTAGTATTTGTAATTATGATCTAAGGCCTTGTTTGGATCCCATGAACTAATAACCGGTTGGCTAATAATTATTCTATAATGATCCAAACAAGTGAACTAGTGGGTAAACTAATAACTAATCTAAAGTTTAACTAGTAATAGTTCACTAGTCCACAAAACCCAACTAATTAAACTAGTTGTTAGTTCATTGGATCCAAACAGGCCCTAAGTATCAGTAAAACACATCATCCACTAACATATATATTTATTAGTTGTCTACATGAGTATGTCACATCATCCACTAATATTGATGTATAATCTTTATTCTTTATATACGTAATTTTATTCTATCAGCAGTTTCAATGACAACACATGAGGTATGCTTCTAGTATCATATATTTTTTTAAGTAGGAGTACTGTTTATTCCGTATTCACTTCTCTTTCAAGAGGCGAATAAAAGGCGAAACGAATTTGCATTGGTGGCCATGTTGGCGGGGGCTGCTGTCTTGGATGCAAGCTTGTACACTAACTGTGCAGATTCGTACGGCGATGCTACATGTCTAATACACAGTACTACTGTACTCCCTCCGTCCCTAAATAATCTGCCGCCGCTTCCCGGTAAGCAAATACCTAAATTTTAATAAATAATAAATATCATTGATTAGTATCATAATTAGTATCATCGGAAAGATCTTTGAATCTAGTTTTTTAATAAAATTATTTAAAGATATAAATATTACACGTATTTTTATAAATCGTTCAAACTTCACAAGACGCATCCCACCTCGCGACACTTAAAAAGGGACGGAGGGAGTACACTACATGGTGCGATTATTCCTTGAGATGCCAAGATTCTCTTGTACGAGTAGTTGTAGTACAGTACGGTAGTGGTGTTGAGGCTGTCGGGGAGATTCTTTGCTCCTTGCCAGATTCTGTTGTTGCCGAGGCCCCCCACGGGACACGTTTCGCCGCCGGGCGGAGGAGACCTGCAACTCCAATGGAATGGACGAGCCAGCTGCCAGCTCCACCCACGCGCCGTGTCCCACGGGACACGTTTCGCTGCCCGCGCGCGGAGGCCCAGCGCCAGGCCCCAGCACGCGTCACGGCTCGTGCCGCTTGCTCTCCTCGGCTGTCAGCGCGGTCACGGCCAAGCGCAGCGCGTACGCGAGGGCCAGGCCTCCAGCGCAGCAGCGTACTCGTACACGACACGAGCAGGCAGCCAGGTCGCAAACGGCAAATCACATGTGCCGAGCTGAATTGGACAGGTTAGGAGTTGTATGGCGTTGTAAAGCACAGCCGGTCCGTTGCAATTGCATGCATTTGGCATTTGATCAACTCGCGTCATTCGTCGGCTGGCGCCGTTCAGTTACTCTCGCCGACAAAAAAGGACACGTATGTGATCGGGACCTCCGTCGTCCTTGGCGGCAAATCTGTGGAGGAAGACGACGTACAATTACTCTCTTGGCAGTCGATCAGCCTCCTGCTACGACTCGTGCGTAAAGCTGACAGTGGGCCGAGATCCAAACCAAATCTGCACTAATCCAAAGATATATAAGTGAAAGTCAAATTCAAACTAAATTAGACCGTGACTTCAATGATCCACACCAAACCAAACCACTTGTACACTCAACCCATTAAAATACATTTCTAACCCACCAATTCACTGGCACCTCATGCTATTGTTTATATTTAGCCATAAGCAAAAAGTAAAAAATGAATAGATAGAATAAAAACTCATTGTTAACTCTATTATTGACAAATCAAACTAAATCGGTCCACTTTAATAGGGCCCGAACCAAACCAAATTTCAAATGTTCTTGAATGCTTTTTACCCCAAACCAATACTGACCCAAAAAAGCAAAAACCAAACCAAAAAACTGCGCTTAACCCAAACTATTGTCGATTTGCTCGTCGCGTGATATTCTCAGACGGGCACGGAGAAAGCTTGTTTGGTTAGCGGTCAAAATTTTATACCATACTAAAGATTTAATAAGCTACAGTTAGATAAAAAGTTACTATAAATTTGATAAGTCAAATATAAAAATTTAGCAAGTTTTGATAGCAAACCGATTAATAGCCAAAATAATGGTTTGTCAAATTTTTAGTTTGACAATTTTTGAAAAGCAACCAATACAGCTTAAAACTTAAGAGAGTACCGACCGGGCAAAAGCAACAGAGGTGTTGGCATGACAGCGCCTGTTCTTTTGAAGATTCATGAGTTGGGGGCACGGGTGGGGGTGCGGTGATGTCATGGCCTGGCCCATGAGCTTCTGATGTCACTGTCACCTGTGGCCTCCTTCGCAAAGCTTCCACTCATCATTCATGGGGATCTTTACAAATGAAACGACCAAGCAACGGAAGATAAACGAATGCTATCAAATCCTTTCACCCATCCCTTTCCAAAATCTGGCCAAAAGAGAAATTCAAGAAGAAAATAACATAACATTTATTACGTATCAGTCGTTCAAACAGTATTTTTCTTCCACAATAAATCAGTCGAAATCAACTATTTCGGCTTATCACCGGCTTATAAATCTAGCTAAACATGCTGATAACAATAACGCTCATAGAGGTGGTGCCTCTTCAATCAATTCGTCTCTGGCAAAACATAGCTGTCATCTGATGTAGGACTGAAGCAAATATAGAAAATCACCATGTTTTGTATTAGTGAAGGGGCTAAACGTGTATTGCGTCTCTATTAGCTTCAACTTCTCAATCACACAATATCGGTATATACACGACACTATACGGAGTAGTGTGTGCCAAGATTCTCTTGTGCAGTGGCCATGGGTGCCTCGATGGAACTGTAGTCCCTCTAGTCCAGTAGCGGTATCCGTGGGATATCCTCTTCTACTATACTTTGCCATATTCTTCTTTCGCCTACCTAATCCAATACACGCGTTCCTCGAATGCACGGAGAAAATAATGGCAGTAGTTAGCAATAGTGTAGTGCTTCATTCCGTGTGAGATCGCACTAATTCATGCATGAATGTTAATTACTCAACGTACGATGCCACTATGTAAAAAACAATTTGTAAGGACACTAGGATTTTATTTGTAAGGGCGGTTTATATTTCAACCGCCCTTACAGTGGCGTGTCGGGCCCCAGTTAGTCACCCGCCCTTACAAATGCATTTGTAAGGGCAGTTGAATCACCAACCGCCCTTACAAATGCATTTGTAAGGGCGGTTCAATCACCAACCGCCCTTACAAATGTGTCCATTTGTAAAGGCGATTCAATCACCAACAGCTCTTATAGTGCCCATTTGTAAGGGCGGTTGATGATTGAACCGCCCTTACAAAGATCTCAAGAGTCAAAATTTGAAATTCAAAATTTAAACCATTCAAAATTTATCAAATGAAATATTGACCATTACAATAAATGTAGATCTTGATGAGTTTAGCAAACTTGGTATTCATGACTTTTCTACTCGAGACATTTTAGAGCTTCAAATACTAAAGTGTAAATGTTATTTTTTTAAATCTAAGATTGACTTGGTCAAATATGGTCAAATATGGCATTAAATGGCCTCAAATGAAACAATTTTGATACCAAGATTGTACAACTCATCAAGATAAGTCATTTCAGTATTTGAGAAAGTATTAGTAAACACTAGTCACAACTTTTAAAAAATCTAAGATGTGACTTGGACAAACTTGGTCAAATGAGCCACTAAATGGCCTCAAATGAAAAACTTTTGAATACCATGTTTGTAGAACTCATCAAGATCTATATTTGATACATAGGTTATTTTTGTATTTGAAAAAGTGTTGATAAACACTAGTCATAAAATCTTGAATCTCACACGGACTTTATGAAATTATGTGTGAGGTTTGTGGATTTAGAACTACACTTTGCTAATATTTTATCAAATGCAAAAATGACCCTTGTATCAAATGTATATCTTGATGAGTGGACCAATCTTGATATTCATGACTTTTCGAGTTGAGACCATCTAGGTTTCAAAAACGGTCTATAGTCATTAAAATTTGAAAATTTAAAATTTGAACCGTTTAAAATTTGTCAAATAAAATATTGACCATTACAACAAATATAAACCTTGATGAGTTTAACAAACTTGGTATTCATAACTTTTCTATTTGAGACATTTTAGGGCTCTAAATGCTAGAGTCTAAGTGTCATTTTTTTAAAATCCAAGATTTGACTTGGTTAAACATGGTCAAATGAGGCACTAAAAGACCTTAAATTTAAAAATTTTAAATACCAAGATTGTACAACTCATCAAGATCTACATTTGATACATAAGTCATTTCTGCATTGAGAAAGTGTTAGTAAAACACTAGTCACAAGTTTTAAAAACATAATATGTGACTTAGTCAAACTTGGTCAAATGAGGCACTAAATGGCCTCAAATGAAAAACTTTTTGAATACCATGTTTGTAGAACTCATCAAGATATACATTTAATATATAGGTTATTTTTACATTTGAGAAAGTTTTGGTCAACGCTAGTCATAAAATCTTGAATCTCACATAGAGTTTATAAAACTATATGCGAGACTTATGGATTTAGAACTACACTTTACTAATATTTTATCAAATGCAAAAATCTTGATGAGTGGACCAATCTTTGTATTCATGAGTTTTCGAGTTGAGACCATCTAGGGTTTTAAAAACTAGTCTCAGTAGTCGTCAAAATTTGAAAATTCAAATTTTGAACCATTCAAAATTTGTCAAATGAAATGTTGACCATTGCAATAAATGTAGATCTTGATGAGTTTAGCAAACTTGATATTTATAACTTTTCTAGTTGAGATATTTTAGGACTTCAAATGCTAGAATCTAAGTGTTAGTTTTTTAAAATCCAAAATTTGACTTGGTCAAACATGGTCAAATGAGGTACCAAAAGACCTCAAATGAAAAAGTCTTGAATACCAAGATTATACAACTCATCAAGATCTACATTTTATACATAAGTTATTTCTGTATTTGAGAAAGTGTTAGTAAACACTAGTCACAAGTTTTAAAAATCTAAGATGTGACTTAGTCAAACTTGGTCAAATGAGGCACTAAATGGCCTCAAATGAAAAACTTTTGAATACCATATTTGTAGAACTCATCAAGATAGGTTATTTTTATATTTAAGAAAGTGTTGGTAAACACTAGTCACAAAATCTTGAATCTCACAGGGGACTTTATGAAATTATATATGAGACTTGTGAATTTAGAACTACACTTTGCTAACACTTTATCAAATGGAAAAATAGGCTATATATCAAATGCAAATCTTGATGAGTGGACCAATCTTGGTATTCATGACTTTTCGAGTTGAGACCATCTCGGATTTTGAAAACTGGTCTCAGAAAGCTTGATCAAGATTTGAAAATTCAAAATTTGAACCGCTTCAAAATTTATCAAATGAAATATTGATCATTACAACAAATGTAGGTCTTGATGAGTTTAGCAAACTTGGTATTCATGACTTTTCTATCTGAGACATTTTAAGACTTCAAATACTAGAGTCTAAGTGTCATTTTTTTAAAAATCCAAGATTTGACTTGGTCAAATATAGTCAAATGCGGCACTAAATGACCTCAAATGAAAAAGTTTTGAATACCAAGTTTGTATAACTCATCAAGATCTATATTTGATACATAAGTCATTTCTGTATTTGAGAAAATGTTAGTAAACATTAGTCACAAGTTTTACAAATTCAAGATGTGACTTAGTCAAACTTGGTCAAATGAGACACTAAATAACTTCAAATGAAAAACTTTTGAATACCATATTTGTAGAACACATTAAAATCTACATTTAATACATAGGTTATTTTTGTATTTGATAAAGTGTTGATAAACACTAGCCACAAAATCTTGAATCTCACACACAAAATCTTGAATCTCACACAGACTTTATAAAACTATATGTGAGACTTTATTGGTCAACTTTCTTACTATTGGGCTGGCTACGACCATATGGGATTGGCCTTGATATTTTTTGTGCAAGCATGCAAACCTAAATTATGGCCCTACACAAAGTTTTGAATTTTTTTGATCAAGTTTCAAAATTATTGTATATTAATTTATGTTAAACTAGAGAAAGAATGTTGAATTAACCCTTCAAAACGATACACTCTTCCATCCACTATCACCAAAATTGGTTCACTAAGTCATGTGATACCTAGTATAAAAATCTAGTTCTGTTTTGCATAGTTTCTGACGTAGCCTTAGTTGAATATCTAATTACTTCGTCTTGTCGTGCAGAAATTAATTTAAGCTATAGAAAATAACAAACCATAACCAAAAAAACTGAAACTTAGTATGTCCTTAACTTGTGACACACACAAGGTTTAGAAAAGTTTGAGATACATATGACTTCAAAATGCATAGAATATTTACTTCATAAGAATATTTAATCAAATAGTGCATAAATTAAACTTGCATAAATAGGAAATAAAACTAATTAAAAGTCTAAGGCCCAGCCGTCGGGGTCTGGGCCGTGCATCGCACTCTCATCGTCGACCAGCCCAACTCGGCCCAGTTAAAAACCCTAGACTATATAAACCGCTCCATCCCTCTTCCTCCATTCCTTCTCTCGCTCAGCGCCCCTGCCGTCGCTCTCCTGTCTCCTCTCCCTCCTCTCCGACACCACCGCCCAGCGCGTGCGGCCCACGCCCTCGCCTAGCACCGTGCGCGGCCCCTGCGCTCTGCCACATCCTCACCAAGCTCCAACTAGCGCGCGGACCCCACGCCGCCGCACTCTGTCTATCCGCCTCGCCGTCGTCACTTCTGGAGGTGGAGCCCTGGTCACTGACGCCAAGGATCGATGGAGGTCCAACGGATGCAGTGGCACCAGATCTGAAGGAGCCCGAGCGCGGCCGGCTTCCCGCGCGGGCGCGCGCTGCGCGTCAGCGGGATGCCGCAGCCCCCGATGTGTGGCGCAGTGGCGCGAGCGGCCACCGCCAGTGGGCGCCCTCCGCCACGGCTCCACGCTTGCTCGCCCAGGCTCGATCCCCTTCGCTTTGCATGTCGATTTATATGCAGAGGAAGTGTGTGCCCGTGTTTGACAAGACCCTAGGTGGCTGAGTCGTCTCCTGCGAGGCCGATACGCATCAACGGCGTGTGGAGGAGCAGCGGCTTCATGGCGCGGGTGGCAGTGTCTCCGTTGGGATGCTGAGGTATTCCCCAAGCCCCTCCCTAGAACCCTCGTCTTCTTCTATTGTGTTGCATCTGAATCTGATGGATGCCTTTTTTTTTTTTGGTTATGAAAATGATGGACAACACACACCCACATTATTCTGAATACTGCAAGTGACTGATTTCTGTATTGTCTTCACTAATACGTATGGAATTCTTTAGTCTAATTTTCAAAGGGAATGAAATTGTTCAGTTCTGCATTTAAATTATTTCACCGTGTGCACTGCAAATAAACTGATTGCCACAAGTTTCGTGGTGTTTTGATGCAATACTTATTGTGCCTGTCGACCAGTACGACAGTACAGAACTCAGGGTTAGTACTCTGCTCATGCATCGGAACACCTAGGAGTGCATGACATCTAATTCACCACTGCTAATTGCAAATCCAAATTTATTGAACCTTCATGCCTTCTGTTCAATCAAAATATGAATTTGGACTAGCCTAAAATTATATGTGTTTTCAAGTTGGTTCTGTGCGCGTGCGCTTATATTGCTCTTGATATGCCAAGTAATACTCCTATACTAGGATACCTGTTTTTTCCCCGCTTTATTGAAAGACTTGGTACATGTCAGTCATATATGTACCTACAATACAATAAGAAGCTCATCTGGCTTCTGTAGTTTATGAGAAATAGCTGTATACAACAATACTAAAATAGCAGTAGTATCTATCTTAGCGTCATTTGGAAACTGCCCTTGATTCTCAGGGCCTTACCTTATCCAACACAACTTGAGTGTTAAGTGTTAAGCTGATCTTTTGAATGTTACATCATAGTTGGTTGTGTTGCTACTTGGTCTGCATGTATATTTGTGATGCACCTTCATTTTTTTTTTTTTGGAATTTTGAGCTCTTCTCACAAGAGCACTCTTATCTTTTATAGCTTTCTTGTATTCGTATTGTTGGTCTATGTGACTGTGTGAGTAAGAGGTTAATAAGAGGCAATGGGTACTAATGGTTGGCTGATATGATTTAGTACGTGCATTGAATGACCTTTTCATAGCCTATTAGTGCCGGAACAGATTGTTGTTTGCCTCTGCCTTATTATACATCTTTCTGGTACCATTGTGATTATCTTGAATTTTAATTAACTGCAGCTAACTAGTTGGATCATGTCTGCTTTGATGCACAAGATAAGTTTATGACACAAAGCCAATACAGTCTCATGAGTTTCTGATTTCCTCAAACATCAAAGATCAATGAATATGCATTTTGGCTTTTTTTATTCACAGATAAATACTCTCCACATCATATTATCAGAACATTGGGATTGTTCTTAGTTTGTCGCTCATAGATTGTTAATACTTAATATTACGCCTTTTTTACCCTTCTCTGAATTTCCTAGGCATGTAATTAATTGCTTGATTCATCATATAATGCAAAGCAGATCAGCAGGTTACCACTAAAAACAAGAAGGATATGCTGAGGTCTTCCAAAAAACTTATCTGAAAAAAGCAAATTGAATAAATCTAACTGAATGCTTTATTATGTACTGTTTGTCAGCTAGATTATTCTGACCAATCTCCCTCTTTCTCTGTGCAGGCTGTCATGTACCTGCTATTGCTCAGCCCATGTTCGTGTTTGCATTTCATCTCAGTACTACTGCCCCCAAGAATATGCGACAGTGCCAGTAAGTAAGCAGATTGACTTTGGCTTGGCCTTTATAGTTCCTCAGATTGGTGCAAGTCCATTTCAAGATACAATAGTTGATCATTTAATCATCTTTTGCTTGCCCTTGCATTAGCTAGATGTTTGTGTAGTGAAGTTGCTTTATGAGAGCTCATTTATTCAGCTTTGGTCTTTGCAACTGAACTTATAGCTGTCCCATTTTTTTTGTTTTGGCTAGCAGCACCAGCAGTTACCTATCCTAGTATGTTGTTTGATTTAGTGCTGAACATCTAAAATTCAGTTAGCCCTTGCATGCATTACTTCGGCAAATGAATCGATTAGGTAGCGCCAGATTGTTCTTATTCTTTATGCTGTTAGGACTAACTTTTATATCTTAGGCACTTGTGGAGCAACTTGGTGTGTGAACTGGCATTGCTGCTGTCTATTTGATTTTTAAGTTAGCAGCTACTCTTTATATAAACTCTTGGAACCATATATTTGAATTCAATAGTTCATTATTTCGTTTTCATGGCTGATAGATGATGCTTCTTTCAGGGTGCTGTTGGATTTATAAGAATATAAGAGTCTAGATGGTGAGGATGGCTAAAAGGCTCTGCTGAAGGCTATAAACAACAATATATAAGCTGTTTAGTGTTTTATTATGAGTATGCTTCTTTCTAATTCCATCTTTTTACTTTGTGCATAATGCTCTTGTGTTTGTGGATGCATATGTATGTACATGTGGTGGTCAGATTTGAATTTAAATTATATATATGCATATATGGATATGGTCAGATTTGAATTTGAATTATTTATTTTTTTGTTGAAAAATCCACTGTAGGGGCGGTTCTTGATTGAACCGCCCTTACAAATAGCATTTGTAAGGGCAGCTAGTGATTCATCCACTTTTGCAAATGGATTTGCAAGGGCGGTTGATGATCCAACCGCTCTTACAAATGCATTTGTAAGGGCGGTTGGTGATTCAGCCGCTCTTACAAATAAGCATTTGTAAGGGCGGTCGGTGATTGAACCGCTCTTGCAAATGCATTTGTAAGAGCGGTTCAATCACCAACCGTCCTTATAAATGCTATTTGTAAGGGCGGTCACGGAACCGCCCTTACAAATCGATGATTTGTAAGAGCATTTGCACAAGGGCGGGTGAACCAACCGCCCGTACAGAGGGTGTTCACCCGCCCTTACAAATCGTTGCTGTAGTAGTGTGCGACACCTCTGAGAATTAATTCTTCAGAACGATATGATGCCGATAACATTTCAGTTTCTAGGTGCTCTCACACGGAGACGGAGTTGCAGATGTCCAAGCCGTGCGTCTCTATCCACTCCACTCCCGTGCCTCTCATCCAAAAGTAGGTAGAAAGGAAAGAGATGATACGAATGAAAGAAATTAAATAAAGAATATGAATGCTGGGATCACACTAGTTTGCCACTTCCTTGAACTGAGGAGACTGGTAATAATATAAATATATTACATGCGTCACACACTAGAATACGAATGAAAGCTACGTGCGTCACATTCCCTAGGCCTACCGATGTAACAATGTCTTCACCATCTATCGAGCTAGGCTGCTCGGGAAAAGATGATCTCGAAGCTCAGCGATTGCGACCTTGTTGGAACGGATGTCACATTCCCTGCGCTACATGCCTCTCATCTGCTAAAATGCTCTTGACAACCGGGGCACACAGGTAATCTGTCCAACAGTCCAAGGACCTGGCTGCGGCATGCGTGAGTCAGACCGCAAATCACATGAGCCGACCAGCGCACTGCGCACCTCAAGCAGACAGGTGAGGGGAGGAGGAGATTAAATAAAAACGCAGCTTTTTGAGTGATGCACTTACAGTGACTTCGTCAATCTTGAGTTATTTGAAGGTGCTCGTAGTTATAAGATATGCTTCTTCCGTTCTTAATAAATGATCTTATAGCTTTGTGTATAGAAGAAGAGTGAAAAGGGGTGTAGCGCATAGGAAACAAGGAGAGAGATAGAACATGCATGTGTTAAAAAAAAGAGAAGTGTGCATTGAAAAATAAGAATGATAACTAATTTGGCGTAGAGTAAAGTGCATCACCGGTCCCTAAACTTGTATCGATGTGTCATTCTCGGTCCCTAAACTTACAAATCAACCATTTATGTCCTTAAACTTGTTCGGTTTGCGTCATCGCGGGGTCTCTAAACTTGTTCAGTTGTATCATCCCAGTCCCTAAACTTAGAAATCAACTGTTTAAGTGCCTAAACTTACTCGGTTGTGTCATGTCGGTCACTAAACTTGATTTTGAGTTTCATCTGGATTAAATCAAGGCGATCTAAAAACTCTATATCAAAAAATAATTCATAAGTTTTTCATATGAACTCAAATGATGGCAAACTTTATATCAAAATTATAGCCATCGACGTGATTTACAACTTTGTAGTTAAAACCTTTTCGAATTAAAACTATTTAGGTTTCCAAAATATCATTGTACGTTTATAAATTTTGAAATTTAAAATCTAAAATTAAATTTTGGGACGTTAAACGACTTCAAATAAAAAAACTTTTTAACTACAAAGTTGTAGATCTTATTGAGAACTATAACTTTCATATAGATTATGTCAATATCCAAAATTATTTGATAATTTTAAATTTCAAATTGCAAAATCTATAAATATACAATAATATTTGGGATCCTAAACAATTTTATTTCAAAATATTTTCAACTACAAAGTTGTTTATTGCATTGAGGGCTACACTTCTGATATAAAGTTTGTCTTAATTCGAGTTTGTATGAAAAAGTTATGAATTATTTTTGGATATAGAGTATTTAGATTACCAGATTTTGATCTAGATAAAACTCTAAATGAAGTTTAAGGACCGGCATGACACAAGTTACACAAGTTTGAGGACCTAAACGGGTGATTTCTATGTTTAGGGACCGGGATGACGCAGCCAAACAAGTTTGAGGACCCAAATGGTCGATTTGTGAGTTTAGGGACCGAGATGACACAACGATACAAGTTTAGGGACCGGTGATGGGCTTTACTCTTTGGCGTAAGTGTAGAAAACTTGAAGGTGAAGTTATAGGGCGGAGGGATTATTTGCAAGAGTGAATGTACGTGGTTCATATGATTTGAATAATTAACAATAATAAAATTAGGTCCAATCATTGAGCCAACTCACTCATGATTGGTATTATGGGCAATCTCCATGACTCCATAGCGTTCCTATCCATAATCTTCTATAGTAGATTATTCTTTTGGACCTTCTTGCTAGGGCCCTAGCACATTTCGCATCCGGGGTTTGTTTGGTTAAAGGTATTATTGGTACAATGTGGGATCTTCATACCCTTGTCATTGATGAATCCTCAACATATTCTTCTATTGAGTCTTCTTGCCTAGGGCTCTACTAGGTAAATGAAACACATCACATCTCGGCTCTATTGGGTTGAAGCCCCATGGGCTACTTTGTTAGTAAAGCATCTTTTTGAGAGTTGCCTCGAATTTTGGTCGAATCTGTTTAGATAGACAAATAGAAAGATAATGAGACCTTTTACAATGCTTCGAATTGCTTTCTATTGCCTTCCATCGCCTCCGTAAAATATTAATTTAATTTCTAAAGGGTATCTTGGTTATTGCGCAGAGCTATTCACTTTGTTAGTCAAGCATTTTTTGAGAGTTGCCTCGAATTTTGATCGAATCTATTTAGATAGGCAAATAGAAAGATAATATGCTTGGTTAAAGTTTCCCGATGATATTCACATCAAATCCATCAATAGCATCGGCAGAAGAAGTGTCGAGAACTCCTCTACAAAAAGTTTGAAGCATTCACTGAGGCATGTATTGGAGCGGAGCAATACCCAACATACTGTTTGAGGACCACAATCCACCACTTGCATGTATGCTATGTCAGAGAGAGAAGAAATGATAACATTATCTTGGATGCCTGTGAAATCAACGCTTATGTTAGCCTATTGCCCTTAGAAGCCTTCGTCTGATAAGACCAATAAATAGTTAAACATGTTTGCTACTCTACAGAAGAGGTGATAAGTTGATTATAAAAAAAAAAAAAGAGGTAAAAGTTCATTGACTCAATCAATGGCACGCTCATAAGTAAATAAACAATGTTAATAACACACACATATAGATATAAAAATATATTAACAATAATATGCTTTAAATGTAAAAATACAATTTCTTAATGTACGCTAATAACATACTTATAAAAATATATAAAGTATATGGTTGATGTGCACTGATAGTCTGATTATACCAAAATAAATTATTGCCTTTTTTCTTTTTTCTGAATTCATAACACCCCAGTATCATGCAAAACTAGCTAGTGCTATGTGACCACGCCGCGTGCGTGGATTCCTCGACGCGATGTCGTGACATTCATGTGGTAGTGAGCGGCTAGTGTTCCGGTGGTGGTACGGAACCTGTGGTGGCTGCCGGTGTAGCACCAAACACTTTGGAGGGAACTGAACTCCGCGCCGACGAACGCAACTATTCTGTCATTCAGCACGCAACATCACATGACGATCAGGTTGGAACTTGCAAAGGCAGCTGATGAAAATGAAACGCTGACTGGGCAGCCACGTTCGTAAGGAGCAAATCAACAAAAAGGAACTTCCCATGGCCTCATAAATTAAAAGCCAATTATTATAAGAACAAAGAATCTCATCCTTCAGAATTTCCGAAAATACCCAAATTCAAGCTGAGAGATTGTACCCAAATTACATTATTATTATGGAAAAAGATACCTCTGGTTGGGGGTGCATACCGCAATATCCAAACTTGTACTAATACAGTCTGACATAAACAAGCTACTGTAGCACACGCTCTTTATGCTATTCCTCTAAGTATTTCATTCTGATGGACTGAGCTGTCAGAGTCGTCAAAATTAACTTATGAGATGGACGGGATCATACCTTCTAGTGGCTTCTTAAGAACAATGTAGGGTTCACTGTGAATTACATATATAAAGACCTTGTCAACACTTAAGTCGAGGTTTTACAGGATATTTGGTATCTAAATCTATCACTTAAAATGAAGTTTTTTGGTTTGCCAAGAGGAGGGAAATATAATTTAGCGAGAAGAAATTTGAATGGAAATAAGTCTTACGTTTTTGTAGTAGAGATGATACAATTCAACGCCTCTTTTTTTGATTCTCATACAGTAAGTGCCTCTGTTGGGTTGTTCATCTTGCTTTATGTTTCGGATCTTCTTGATATCTTATTCATTTCTACCTCAATCCAAGGGGGATTTAAGGGGATTTAATTTCGTAAAGCCAAAATTCCCCTCAATCCACTCTAGTACTCTGCATTCCCCTTGGTTTAGTGTAAAAAACGATCAATGCTTTAATGTCTATGATCTTTTTCATGATTGGTACAAAGAAGGCGGTAGATCAAATAATTTATTGTAGTTGGCAGAAGGCGTAGTCATTTGTTGGATATCAGGGCTTACAAGGAATGATGCGGCTTCTCATAAATGCCGACTCAAAACTTTTCTTTTCTAGGTCTTATTGAAAAATGCATTGGCTTTGACAACAAGAGCTCTTGTCCCAGGTTTGCCGGCAATAAAATGTATTTTTTGTTTTTGTTTAGATGATCAAATAGTTTTAGAATTAAATTTCAAGTGAAAATTTATCTGTGTGATGCTAAACTTTTGTAATACTGATTTGATTCTCTTGTTTGTGAGAGATGAAGTCAGAATCTTCACTTATATTAAATAAAAAACAGTATTACTTTAAATAAATAAACAGAACGAAACAAGGCCACGCCTACACCATCGCTGGGCCTGTCTTGCACTCCCACACGGGCACACGGCCACACTCACGACCAGAGCAGCACGGACGAGGGCAGTGGAGAAGGAGAAAAAAAGGAGATGGTGTGGGCATGTGGCCCTGTGCGTATTAGATTAGTGAAATTGGGCTATTGCTCTTTTGGGCTTCTTCTTGGTACCAGGTCCATGATCGACTCACTTAACAACTATTAGTGGTTTCTTGTAATTACAAGAAATCACTGCTACCACTTCATTTCGCATCAACAAAGTAACCAGGGATTGCTAACAAAATAAAAAGGAACCAGGAAAACGATTACTTTATAGATTTCAGGCTAATGAGTACTGAAGCCACCACTACCGATTAAAAAACTCAAGAGCACTGCTATTTATTATTAGAAACAATTCAACAACTGCCAAAAACTATATTCCATCCGGATGTGATCCTCTGGTACTATTATTTTTAGTAATAACTTAGAAACATGCATGCAAGCGATAAACTCACAACATGCTCTCTCTCTCTCTCTCTCTCTCTCTCTCTCTCTCTCTCTCTCTCTCTCGCACCCGACGAGCTCCTCCCCGGTGGTGACCTCCTCCCCGCGTCTGCACCAACCTCCTTCGATGACCTCCTCCTTGCGCCAGCCCGGATCCAACGGCAGCCAGGGCAAATTCGGTGAGGTAGGCTTCCTCCTTATGAATTCCGAGTTAGAGTTCCGACAAACTCTCCCTCTCATCGTTCCAAGCTCTGGCGGCCTTAGAAGAAGAAAAGGGTTTGGGTTGGGGGTGGGGGAGAAAGGCCAACGGGTGGTTTAGGGTTCCTGACAGTAGTGGATGTAGCCCTACCAGGTCAGGGTGAAGGCACCGTGGTTATGGCGACAACGCGGGTGGATGGGAAGGGTGACCCCACGATTGAGCTAGGGTTTCACTGGTGCTCCGCGGTGGCATGATGGTGGGTGGCTGCCATGTTGTTTGTTTGAAGCTATTCTACCTTGATGTACATATCTTTTGTGTATTTCTGAGAAATCAACCCGTATTTTTTTGCTTCTACTTGAGTTAATTTGCAGTTACTTTTATTTGTTTATCTTTTTGCAGGTGACTAGTTTTGACATTCTGTATTGGAAAGCTATCTCTACTTGTTCCAGTTCTGCTAAATTATCTCTTCTTTTTTCACAGGTGACAAATAGTCCGAACTGGCCTTCTTGTTCTTGCTTCTATTTCTTTTCATTTTAATACATATTCCTTTGTTTGTCCTACAAAAATGTATCTGACATTGATGCATATTTTTTAGGTCTTATAAACATAGCCTCCATAGTACCTTAACAGATGAAACACGAGCCAAAACAGCAACAGGTGCTTTAGCTTTCTGCAATTGTCGAGATATAAACATAGTGATTCCCAGAGCTCCATGGCGCCGTTGTCACTAGAATTCTCGCAACTCACAAGATAGCCTTCTCCCTGTTCCAGTCCAATATGCCAAGACTACTCCAGGAAGCCAGACGGGTGATCCGGTGATCCCAGGGGCTCGGGGCAAAACCTAGAGAAGATCTATTTGCTTCTGCACAATTGCCCTGACGAATCTCATCTTGTCGGCCATTCTTCCTACCAGTTCACCCAGGAAGGAATAGGCACGTTAGTTCATCCAAGAAGGAACAGGCATGCACTGAAGAGAGCGTAATGTTTTTCTGATGCTTGCAAGCTTCAATTTTGAACCCATGAACTGTCGTGTGGATGAGGTTTCATGTGCTTGGCCAACATCACTAACAAAACAGCAGCAAGTGGGCATCTTTCAAACAAGTACTGGCTGATGAGCTATGAATTCTCAGGGAAGACGGTCTGGATGAACTTCAAGAAACGCTCCGAGTAGAACTGGGGGTCCACAGCTGAGATCGAGACCGAGTCATATTGCATGGACTTGACAGCATGCTCGATTTTCTTTGTCATGTTGTACTCTTGCAATATGTCAATGATGCCCAGGTAGAGGACGACATCATACACCTCACGAAATGGTTTGCTTTCATCTTCCTTAGGTATTTGCTCTGCCCTTGCAGGCATGTTAACTCCTAGCTGGATCTGAAGCCTAACAAACATAAGAAAGGCATCAGAAAAAGAAGCTGTAATTTCCCCCCTTTGAAACTACAAGCAGTGCGCCAATGCAACACAATTTCCACAAGCTACTAAAAGTAATTGATTTGAACTACAAACAATTACCTGGCTGTACCAGGCAGCAGTAGGTCTACTTCGCCAAATCCAGCAGCTGATGCACGCAAACGGCTGCCTCTTATGTGAGGACCAACAACAACACTGTTCTCGCCACTGCTTTGAACCAAGACTAATCCTTCTGGATAGCTAAGGGCATCATCTTCCTGAGCATCTGTGCCAACGATTTTTACCAAACATTAGCACACCAGCCTTAAAAAGAGCTTAACATGGAATGCATGTGATGAACAAGTTAAAGCAATAAAAAAGAGGCATTGCAGATCAATAGTAACTATCAGACATATTTGTACATCACACCAGATAAAGCTTTAAGACAATTTAAGGCTGCCTAGCTCAGACATGATTTGGAAATTAAGAAAGTTTAGGACTATGCAGCATGCTAAGGATTTCCAAGTATCTCGGATGTTCGGATGCATAATTCGAATTCTTGAACAAAAAAAGGGTTTAGAATGGTCATTAGCTGGGCAACTACAGCCTACAGGCTCCAGCTGGAAACAAAGAGTAGATTACTTCACTATTGAAACCAATCAAGGAGTACTTTCCTTACACACAGTGAGATGTGCAACAGATATTATACGGAGCAACATTTTATGGAAGGTGTTAGGCGTGTCCTTACTCCTTACCTTCTTCTGAAACAACAGTCAATCTATCTGCTGCCATGCTCGGTGATAAGATGCACGTGTCCGCAAGTGCTGTGGAGCTCTATAATGGACACCAAGCAGTAGGCTGTAATCCATTATCCGCTGTGTTCTCAAAAAATCGCTGTCTGTTTCAATCTGCCTGAAGAATAATCAACAGTATTTGAGATAACTGTAATGTGATGACATAACAGAACACATAAGAAGCATGATTTCTAGAGAAAATATGCTCACTTAAGTAGAGCCTCGCGCCAGGAAGGTTCAAGATAAAAGGAATAGTTCAGATCCAAATCCTTCAGAGTTGTGTTCTCGTCAATTTCAATTTTGTCAGTAGAGCGGCCTAAAGATGAGCCTTTCAAATCAAACCTCCGTGAATTCTCAATTCAGTGCAAAACATGTTTCCCATTACAACAAACCGAACTGCAATTTTTAGATATTAAAGAAGGATCATTACATTAAAAAGAAAGAGAAGAAACTAAACTAAAGAAACCTTAAATGAAATTGGTGCTGATGCCAATCATTACCTTTTGACCACTAGAAGGTTTCACCCGGTGGAGGCCAAAAAACTTAGTTATGAGGGTGTTCTCATAGGTATGGACATGATCATAATAGTTTGGAAGCATTCGTAAAAGAACCTACAGGATAGTTGAGTCATGAAAAGTTCAATTTCGCTTCCTAGGCAAATGGCCGTACGATACATGCACAAACTATCCAACAATCATGATAGCTAAGAAATACAATCTCTGTAGTCTAAATAGAAATGGACCTGCACTTCAGATTTTCGGAGAGTCTTAATCATGAATCTATCATCTTGTGACAAGAAAAAGACACTTCCACTCTTTCCAGGGGAAGATAGTTGCCTAAGAGCAGAATTTCCGCATATGGAGATCATATAGTCTGCAGCATCAATCTTGAACATCTCTCTCAAATTCCTACAAAATTGGATCGTATTGCTTTAAAGTATGAGTTTGGAACAGAAAGAATATTATAATTTAAGTCAGGAGAAACAACAAAAAAGAATATGTCAACAAGAGGTCCTAATGAACAAAATTGTGTAGAATCTAAAGGTCACTCGATTTGCAGTGGATAAGGACATCATATGTTTTTAGATGCAAATGTTGGCGTAAACGTCAGAGATGCAGACCTGAAAACCATGGGACAGTAGTCTTTCCATTTAAAATCTTCCGCTGAATGTGAAGGAGTAAGCCGAGATCCTTCTTTTGGGAAGTTCATCCAGAAACTTGCTCTTGGTCCAAAATCTGAAGCACGAACTTCACGTTTTTGAATTGGTGTAATCTTTCCAACTGTGTACCTAAGTACAACAAAACGTTGTCAATTTCAAATATACTTAAAACAATCTGTAAACATGATACTCTAGATTTAATTAAGAAACTGTACGTTGCAGGAGCTAGCAGTACCTAACACGAAAAGCACAGGTTGCAAGCTAGGAGTCAGCAACCACTACTTGCAGTAGTTCATACTTCTCAACGTACCGTGCAAATGGCACTACAAACTTTGAATGGGGCAAGTTCCAAACCATATCTGTAGTGTGTTTATGAGAGATACAACCTTTTGCATTTTTTTAAAGCAACCACTACTTGATAGTGCTAGTACATCAAGCAAAACTTACATCATTACTCTCTAGAAACTAAATGAATAAATGATACCAACCATTTTTTTAAAACACATCATTAGTTCCACGAGCCTGATGACAAGGGACCTGTTATTATATGGGATGATATTACTATATGGTTACAAGAGAGGATTATTTTATAAAAAAGAACATTCAGTAGGGAGTATCTAGGTCAGTAATAGCTGAATAAACAGTGAACAGAAAAAAAAAAAAGAATGCAAACTGAAACGATGATCTCAGGAGGTGCTACCTGATTCCAAGCTGCAGACTGAGCATTAAATCATAGCTTGTGTGTCCCTTAATTATCATCTCTCCAGGCCTTTTTGTGTCCCTCACCATTTTCTTCTGGCGACGTTTTGTCTTCTTTGAGGAGTCTGAAAAACTCCTGTCAAGAACCACCTCACTGATTAGAACACCTTGCATGTATTCTCTTTCCAGTATGGGCAAACGAGAATCACTCAAGTTTTCCAAGCTTTCTAGGCCAGAACTTTCACTTGATTCATGGCCAATAAACTTTTCAATGGCCACCTCAAGACTCCACCGTCTTTCCAAAGACACATTCTTCAAAGGAACCTGCTCAGTTGAATTCCTTTTGGACAAAACATCTGAAGATTGCCTAGTCATACCAACCTTCATGTTCCCCATGTCAACTGAGGAAGAGTGAAGTATGCGTGAACCATGATTCTGCCTTCTAATATCGGGCAGCACACCACGGTTTCTAAGATTATTGATATACAGCTCATCGTTAACAGGAACTCTGCAACCTTTTGGATAGAATTTACCTTTCCCATCCTTCAGTCCCCTTGTCCATGTTCCAATATAATACCCACATTCATTCCATGTATAGATTCCATACCCATGCATCATGCCATCTATCCAGTTACCCTCATATGAGTCACCATTTTTCCATGTTAGAGTTCCTTTCCCTGACATCTTGCCACTTTTCATGTTGCCAACATAAGTGTCCCCATTCGCCCATGTGTACTTCCCATGACCTACTATTTCTCCCTGAATCCACGAACCTTCAAACACGTCCCCATTTGGATATGTCTGATATCCAAGCCCATGCTTGCGATTCAACTTCCACCGTCCCTTGTAGATGATTCCATCTGCACCCGTATAGGTGCCTTCACCATATATATAGCCACCAGAATACTCACCCTCATAGGTGGCTCCAGATGACCATTGCGTCTTTCCTTGCCCATGCCTCATCCCTCTCCTCCACTCACCCTCATAGATGCAACCATCCGACCAGCGATACTGGCCTGAACCTTCTGGTGTGTTCCCCAACAATGTGCCGGAATAAATATCTCCGTTAGCAAACCTGATCTCTCCAACTCTGAAACCAGGATTTGTTCCAGCAGCAGTTGAATCTTGGCCATTTCCCAAACTGGCCAACACCTCCTTTTCTATGTTGCAACTAGTGTCTCGGAATAAGTCAGCCCTTGCAGAATGGGAGACCGCTTCTAGCTCATTTGGAAGAGCCACAGGGGCTGTCATGCATAACCCCTGGGAGAATTGATCCACAAAAATGCAGAAGCTAATATTCAAAGCACTACCTGAGAAAGGTTAGATGAGATATGTAAGCCATACTATTTATAAATGCATTGAAATTATCCAAGTTATAAACATTCCATTTTTAGGAAATTTTTCCCCACAAATTGTTATAAGATTAAATAAGGGCGCAGAGAGGCCACAATGGACGATCTGTCCTGATGAGAGAACAATATGATATGCCCTGGTGTTAATCTGGAATACTTGATCCTACCATATTTCACCTTAAGGTATTTGAAGGAATTTTGCTCAATCTTGCTGAATTTTACTATGGTTATTTCTTATTTACCTTATTTCATGGATAAGCTGAAAGGCCCTAATGAATGTTTGATCAATCCTGGTTAATCTGAAAGAATCCCAATTTACATTAAGGTGTTTCCTACTGTTCTCTCTGAAGGGCAGATTGTTTACTGTAGCATCCCTGCTTTTTTCTTTAATCTTATAATGATTGTGGAGAACAATTTGTAAACATTTTAATCAAGGATAAATTGCAATTAGGAACTTACATACCAATTCAAATATGAAAAATAAAGATAGGCTCAAAACAATCTCTACTAACCCATGCTCTACACAGCTCAGCCTAACCATGTGCTACATGTACTAAAGCAAGTATACTAGAGACAACGCCAACATGGTTCAGAGTCTGAAAATCATGAATATAAACCTTTTCTTTTCTTTCACCTTTTCTTAAGAAAAGCAAAACAACTGATCATGTCTGACTTCGTGAGCGGAAGTACATACACGATCATTGTAGTTCTGCATGGTTCTAATCGTTAGACCCGTGAATTTTATTTCCAGAAGAGTTACACCTACACGAGGCTAAAGGAGAGGTAAGGAATGGGGGGCAGGCTTACCTCACCACTTTGGAAAGGGGGGCTCGCCGGAGGGGATGGAGAAGCCTCGTCGCTGGCACTACCTCGCAGACCTGCAGAGAGAGGAAGTAGATGTGAGAACGGAGAGGATCCGTGCGGCTAGCGGAGGGACGACTCTAGCTCCATGTGAATGAAAGGAAAAAAAAAAAAAAAAGGACAGTGGAGGAGGCGGTGGCTGCCAGAAGGGAGGGGAGGAGAGAAGCGGTCAGCTGTGGACGGCGCAGACCCGGCCGCCGGATCCACGAATCGCGTCACGCCGATGGGGATCCGGCCGTGGGAGGAGGCGATGCGCGTAGACTCACCCGGAACGGAGGTAGCTCGCCGGAGGAGGCGGTGAGGCTTGCGGCGTCTGGAGGCGGCGCAGTGCAGCCTGGGAATGAGGAAACGGGAGGCGTGCGTGCCCGTGGGTTGATCGGCGGGCGGAGGAGGCGGAGGCGCCCTGTGCGTGCCGCTGAGCTGCTGGCCTGCTGCTGCAGACTCTGCAAGTCCTCGAGTGGCTGCTGCGCGCTCTGCTCCGGCCTCTGGAGGGGAGGAGAGCAGGTAGTAGACGTAGACGAGGACGCCCGCCGGCGGTGGTTAGCGATTGGATTTGGCCCCTTGGACCCGCTCGCCCGCCAATGGTGGTCGTGGGGGAAAAAAAATGGCGAAAAGCTAGATGATTGAGAGATTGAAAGGTAATGGACGACGTTTACACTATTTTATTGATGATGTCTCTACTTACTCACTAATCTTTCCATCTTTTGGCAGCGGTGCCTACATTAGCCCAAATTAAGTAAGTAGAGGTGTGACATGTCGATTTGGCCGTGATTGGGTACGAGGCCAAAGGCAAAAATTTCATGTACTATCAGAACTTGAACTGCTAAAATAATACTTTTAAAAGAGGTAAAGGCCATGACACGTTCTATTCTATCAAAGGTAAAGTCATGCTAAATATATTTTGATTGAGCTTTAATTTCTCTTATAATTATTGTTAACTTTTTAAAAAGAATTAATACCATCTTATCACCACTCTGAACACATCTATTGATTTAAGTTTTATGCCATAATTTGCATTTGATTTAACTAACTGTTGATTGACGTTTGTAATAAAAAAGTTAATAGTCAAATATGTTTTCCATTTCTCGACGGAGGGTCGGTGGGAATATATAGTAATATACTCTGTAGTTGAGTGATTAATTTTATATATACGTACCATTTAGCTCAGATGGTCCAGCGTAGAATGTAAAGAGACACAATGTTTGAATAGAGTGCGCCTGGCACCGCCACGGCGGCTTCATTGGAGGGAGCCAGTGACGACGTTTTGATCCCAAGACTAGAGCGGGGACGGAGGGCTGGCGTATATCTCGCCGTCTCGTCGTCCGGTGCAGCAGTAGCACGCATCTAGTGAGTGGTGTCTTGCATTTCTTTGTTTCGCTTTCTGTTGCCTAGGCGATCGAAGGCTAGATACTTTGTTAATTGTACGAGGCAAGGCGGGGTAGCAATAATATATCGGATGCTTTCCTAGGGCAATTGTGTTGCTTTCCTAGGGCAAGTGTGTTAGGTCAGCACACCACATCATAAGTCAACGCCCCGTGTGAGCTAGCCCACATGCCAATGGCGTGAAGTTAGCTGAGGTCTATTTGTTCCATTAGAGCAAGTATAATAAAGAACGGTAAGTAGGTTGTACGCTTGGATGGAGAAGCGAGAAAAGGAGAGGAGATAGAGGAGAAGCTAATTACTATATAAGTGGACCATATGTTAATATAGAAAAGCTAAGTACTAAAGTCTGTTTAGTTGGATTTATAAGTTAACTGATAAGCTGAAACGACTGATTTTAACTGATTTGTTGTGAGAGAAAAATATTGTTCGAACGGTTGATAAGCCAGCTGATAAGTAGGCTGAAAAAAGAAACTGTAAACATCTATACGGCTAGCAGCAGACTGTATTATTAGCCTTACTCTTAGCACTACTTTTCCCCTTCAGAAAATGTAATAGTATTTGACCATAGAAAAGTCAAACATTATAATTTTTTACCAACAATTAGTCAACTTTTATGAAATTATAGATCATAAAGCTTGTATCAATAAATTTATGTTAAAAGTGCCTATAAGAAGATATTGATTTTAAGCCGTTGACTTTATATTATAAGAGAAATTAATGATTCAAAATCTTTTTATGACTTTTTCTCTAGTTTAATATGATTAATTTTTATAAAGAGGGGGTAAAAATTAGCAGCTAAAATTAGTACTAGTTGATCCAAACAGACCGGCTAGTTGAAAAACTACTAACTATTAGTTGTATGTTGGATTTGCTAAGAGATGCTAATAGTTTATATACACCTTCAACTCACTATCCAACTACCTATTTGCAAGTAGATCAAGCAGCCTTATGCTAAAAAAATAGCTAGCTAATTTTAATGTCAACTAATCCAAACTGGCTCTTAGTACATCTATTAATTGTATTAGTATACTCCCTACGGTCAAAGATAAACTAGATTCTCGGTTGTCCTAAGATCTAGATTTGACCAAAATTATACAAGATAATATTAATTAACATCTACCCTATCAAAGAGTTAAATTGTCATAATACATTTTATAATGTATCTATTGAAGCTTATTTGATATTATAGTTAGAGTCTTATGGTTATTATTTTCCTATAAATTTAATTAAACTTAGACTGATTTAGCTTAGGACAACTAAACATTTCTTATACTCCCTTCATTCTATATTATAAATTGTTTTAGCATTTTTTAAGTATGTATCTTTTGTTACATATTTAAACATATATATTTAGATGTATAGAGAAAACTATATTTAGAAAAGCTAAAACAACTTATAATAGCTTGGAATGGAAAAGTATGATACAATAAAATATGATTAGGCAAATGTTGTCCCCCCTACCCCCACCTGCTTTTGCAAGCGAAGGATTAGATCAATCGATGGATCTCGGGCAGAGTTCATTAATTAAGTACCACCGAGGAGGTGCATGATTAAGGTCAATCATCGATGGATAGAACAATCAAATATATATATTTGTTGGAGTTGCAGATACACTATATAACTGCTACTATACTACTTATAATAATTTCAGCAGTCAGCAGCTCTTATTCCGGTCGGCCTAAAACAAACGAAGCCAACTTACCGCAGAGTACTTCCTTTCTCTGTCTTTGCATAATCAATTTAAAAAATTATCTTACATTAAAATTTTTAAGGTCTAAAGGAATTTATAGGAAAAAAAAAAACACTATAATTTTCTATAACATTAGATTAGATACACCATAAACTATATTTTCATAAATATGCTCATTTGGTAGCACAAATATTGATTTAGCACTAGTATCAATATTCTATTAGAGAAAGCATGCGACACAGATGGATTAATAATGACCTTTATTTTATTATTTGTTAAAGAAAATTGAATAAGATGAATGACCACAGGAAGTCTAAAAGTAAAAAAAAAAAAAAATCACTTATTTTAGAATAGAGGAAGTAGTTGTTCCTATATATATGAGCCAGCTAGGTTGGGTTGGACAATCGAACCAAACACACCCCGTGAAGCTCATTTGCACAAAATTGTAATGTAATTCAAGGCATAGTTCGTCTATTCACTTATAGATAGGTGTCAACCTCTTTTTTTAGGTGAATATTCAGCATAACAAACTTCATCAAAACATTGGTATACCAAACAACTAAGAGTATTTTTCTGTGCTTCGAAATTTGGTGGATATTATTGGGTTTAACAACTAAATCAAAATAAATTTCAAGGTCTCGAATAAATACCATGTGTAAGGTGTAGTCCCATATGGGGACTGATTCAAGGTTGGATCAACTTAAATATGGACATATTATGAAACTAAGAGAGCTGGAGGCATCCTACACGGGTCATGGCTGACCCACGCAACAACGTGGTTGTGCCTTTGGCACTGGCCCTTATTCAAAGTATGTTTATATTATATAAATAATAATATAATCAGTATGTGTAATAGCGCAGCAGGTAGGGTGGCTAGACGGTGTTGCTTGCAGCGGCGGTGTGCTCAGGGGGCAGCACGCTAGGGTTTGGGGAGGGGGTGGCGCAGGAAGAGGAGGAAGAAGAGGTGGCGGCAACTGGAGAAGATGAGAGAGGAAGGAGAAGAGCTTTCACCCGTTTATTACTTGCTTGATGCAGTTACATGTCCCTCATTATTTATAGTCCCTATCAAACTTGGCTCACAAGCAAGGCAAGCTTATCGAACATGGATTCTCCTTTCCATCGATCAATCTGTAACTTTCTATTTTAACCAACTATTTCTAAAGTAAGACTAGATATGGTAACCGTAGGCGACGCGGAAGGAAATAGCGGCGACGGCGGGAGCAGTGGCGGCTGCACCACCCCTTCCCCCAAGGCACGCGGCCCCTCTCTTAGGGCAGGCCACGGGGCCAACCTAGGGTGGTGGTGCCCTCCTTGTGGGCCTCTTCCGGCCCGTTCTTGCCATTGATGGTCACAATCTGCGTTGGATGTGTGTGACATATATGCTTGTTAGCATTGTTAGCTGGTTTGTCATATGCAAATAGAATAAGATCACACATACTGTACACATGATTTTTGCTTTCTAAACAATCGATTTGTTTTTTCAAACAAAACGGTTTAACAAATGAGTTCTAACAAAAAAACGTTATTCCACATGGGGGGCTCCTTAAATAGGCTGAATCTTTTTTTTTTTGAGCAAGCACGCGGTTTAGAATATCTTCTTCTAGGATTCTATGCATTATTACGACGGGAAAACAGAGCTAAAACTAGCCAATTGCACAATAAAGAACCAAAAAGGACCAAACAGAGCATCATCCTCTTCATAATCTATTGACACAGATTATTCATAACAAAGGCTATTATAAAAGGATAATGCAACTTGACTACTTGAGCTACCTATAAATGATGACCATATATTCCTACTACTTACGTAAGTACACACATAGGGTATGATTTCAAATTGTGGACGATGCTAAACTAGAGGTACCTAACGCCCGGCCAATCGCGCGACAGTGACATATTTGATATTTACTGACATGCTAACAGCCATTATCGTTTCTTAATCTGTACAATCAGGTTGGCACTTGCTCTGTACTGGTTTAACAGGAATCGTATATTCTGGTACATTGCATCTTGGACTAAACAAGCCTTGATCGGATGCTGCATATAAAATCTGATCCAGTTTGTTTATTATTACTAGGGAAAGCTATCTTTCACTCAGCCAACAAGTGTTCTCTACCTGCATGACATCTCATACAACATATGCATACATACAGTTACACGATATCGGATAGACGCCGAGTAATGGTCCAAACTATTGGAACATTGCTCATCCACCAGACAAACACCTAAGCACCTTTACTCTTTTTTAATTTCATAATTAACTATGTGCTATGCATATGCATTTCTTTATGTACAATATAACTAGATTCCTTGAGCACCTACTTGAGCCTTCACCCTTGTTATCCATTCCAATTACCTTGATGCATTGATTGTTCTATAATTTTAGAACGTAACACATGCTTAGCTTGCAGATATGGTAGAAGACGAACTGGTAATGGATTTCTTACTGTAAGCGAGGTATAGGGATTGCTTGTCCACTAAACAACATCAAAATGAGCAATGAGCTAGAACTTGATCTATGTTGTATGATGAATTTGACTCGATGGCTGACGAAGGGTTGGATCATAGCAAGACAGGAGAGGTCTTGAATTATGTAGCTCACTAGGCCAGTTAAGGACTGTACTATCTCTATAGTAGTGAGCCTGAATAACCCCTCATACCGACCACATGTCATGGATGGGGGCGGCAAGCTAGCCAAGTAGTTAGGGGTGACTAGTTTTCTCGAGGCTTCGGCTCGTGATGTGGCATGGGGTAGTGTGAGAAGCCAGCACCTAGGTCCATCACTGTACCGTTCATGGGAAAGTTGGCTATAGTACTAAAATGTTGGGGACTTGAGGCAACCCTTACTTGGGCACGAGTATGGATATTTGTCTAGTTATCCGTATGGATACAGTTATACAACTCTATAGAGTTTTCCTTGAATGCCTAAATTAAAGCCTTGGGATGTATTTGATTTGGTTGTTCTTACTCCTATATTCAGAGCTAGCAGTGATGACGAAGGACACTCATGGAGATTGAGCTCCATTTTATGCTTAATGCTCAAATATGCTTAGATGTAGTTGATAGATCACATTTCCCCTATGCAAAAAATGCTACCTTTGCAATCCAACTTATATTCCTTGTTAATGCCAGATATATATTCCTTTGTTATATATATGGGTTAAGTTCTATGAAGTATAATTCAGTACTCATGGTGTTGCCATAAAGTTATTTTGCAGGTACCTACGGGACATTGGTGGCCAAGTCACCCCGTGAAATATTGGCAAAGTGGGTGAATGGCAAGAGCTGTCAAAGCTATAGTGGTGACCATTGATGCCCATGGACAAGACGGCCACAACATTTTACTAATCAGAGTGTAACTTGCATTGCATCGTAGGGCTCTCCCAACAAGGAAGACATGGTAGGATAGTGCTCTGGTTTTCCCCACATATAGATTAAATTTTTTCCTTAGCTAGTGTTGTAAATTAATTGGTTAATCCGACAAGATATGTAGTATATGTTTCTACTGATTTATTTAACCACTTGTGGGATGTGATCTTGATTTTTAGTGGTTATAGTGGTATGGTACACAACCGGAATCTTGGTATTGATGTAGTGGAGATCTGGATCGTGCCAGCCCCCTAGGATTATCGAGATTGCTTAAATTGGGTTGGTCAAATGGATGATACTCAATTTAGGTAAATTAGCGTGGTGCCGTGATGGATCTCTAGGGTTGTTATGAGCTTAATACTCTGAAAAAATAAACACCCCTAGGGCATCAACCCTAATGTTTGAATGCATTTCATTAATTGATTTTCCAAAGCCCATGAATAGCATTGCTACCTGAATGTTGTTGTTTCTTGTTTGGTTTAGCGATAATCTCTTCTAGATGTTCATGTTGAGAATATTCTAGCTTTGCATTAGCACTGCTAGCTTCAATTTTTTGATTACTTATGAGGAGGTTGGTATGTGATGCCAATTCCCTATCCATGAGAAGAACTTCTAAGTCTATAATTTTAGGACAAAATTAGGCACAAATTTAATCATGATTCAACTTCCAACCCAATCGAAATATAATATTTCTAGTCTTCTAGAGGGGTATTAGAGAGAAGAGAAAAGCTCCAAACGTAGATTCACAGTGGGAGTATGGGAGAAAAGCTTAAATTGTAGATTCATAGTGGATTCCTGATTCTAGCTAGATCATTAGAGACTGGTGGTGGGGACGGAGCTGCTAGTTGTAGTGCTCTGAACACTGTGAAGAATGGATGAATGTCGGAAAGACGCATGTGTAGGCTACCTATCCAATTTTAGCCTCGTGTGCGTGGGTCTAACTTAATTAAGAGGGTGTTCCTGGTGTTATTGGGTCATGGACTCATGGCCGTACTGACCCTTGGCTAGATCTGCTCTTAACACACACTCATTAGGGGTATGCAGGTGTATTTGTCCACGAACCTATAATAAGGCTATTGCAGGTTCACATATAAACCTACTTGCATCCATTACTCATACATCTACAAGTATGTAAACTACACATGAGTGAAGATAATACCGATACTTTTATATGGACCATACCATGACACACCTCAAAATAACTAATGTCTAAAGGGAACCCAAAATGCCTCTAATTTTTATTATTAGTAGTATTCTTACAGTAAAACAATATTAGTTGTATGCGCACCCACCTTTGCCTTTATAAAAAAAAACCCACGTTAGATCATGTAGCAAATACATGGATAAACAAAAGAGAGTAGGAATAGGATCATTGCATAGTTGACTGTTCGACGGCATCACCTTTGTTTGCTGTGGAACACGTAGAAATAAAAGACTGCATGTGCATTTTTCTATACCATACATAAAGTGGTCAAGTGGAGACATGAAAGGTAGCACTAGAGGGTGCAGCAGCCTAACCTTTTCTTGTCTGTTACACTACTTTTCGTGATCGCTACGCACAAGATCTCTCTATTTCATCTTCATACATATTCTGATCAGTGCTTCTTTTAGAAAGAACAGGCTTAAATTTCTTCACATGCATGGAAGGTTCTCTAGCAAGGAAGCAGGTGCTCAACTGGTAGCACTGACACACATGCACTATCCTGGTCCACCATTTCAGCATGAATGAAATTCTCTCGCATGGTCTGGCCTCTTTTTTCTCACACTACTACAGGTGTCTCTCAGCTGTTCAGTCTGTGCACCGCCAGTGACCTCTCGCTTGCTTTGCAGTCTGAAAAGAAGGAACGGTGTCCACTGGATTGGAATCCTACGGCTAGAGAACATCGCCTGAATGTACACCTGTTTATTAGCAACTCCTGCTCTCCTTGTGTATACGCACCAAGGTTCTATACCTCCGGCTGTATAGCTGTCGCTATCTCTGTCTATAATTGTTTAAAGAGCATTTATCTATTTCTTGATGTACAGATTAGCTGTTAGCTATTTCATGTTGCTATAGCTGGCTACTTGCTATTTTAAGAGGTAGATCGCTAATAAGTATCTTAGCCGATGATTTAAAACATTGATATGCATCTTGCATCGGCTTACCGCTGAGGGCTTTCCTCTAAAGACACCCCTCCTGGTCTTGGATTACCCTTCACCCTGACCCCTAAATCCAAACAGGAAACTTTAATGTCACTTTTTTTTTTCTCGAACACGACTTCACGTGTCATTTCCATTAAGAAGAAGGAGGCCAAAAGCACGGCAAATACAACACAACACAACAAAGGAAACCACAGAGATAGTGGCTAAAACAGACACGACGAACAGGAAATAAAGAAAGGAAGAGTCCTCCACCACGCAGAACAACGCAACCTTGTGAGGCAAGGTGCAACGTCGCAGCGACTCCAGCTCGGGAGATGTAACCGCGGTGACATGAAGAACGATACGGTCGCCGGAGCCCATGCTCTTGGGATGTCGGTGACCGATGGTGGCCAAACAACGACGACGGCAACGACGGTGGCAACACCATCAACCAAAGCTGGAGGGACAAAAGCGACGACAGAGCAGAAGCTCGCACAACGCTGGCACAGCAAAACAGACAGCAGCAGGGCAGGCGCGACACCGGAGGAGGTGCGATGGGGTGCATCAACGGAGCCTTCAGGAAGGAAATGACGCCCGCGGACGCCAACTTCGTTGAGACTTGCACCCTAGGAAGCTTGCGTTCCCGATGCTCCTCCGGCAGCAGCAGTCGACACGCTGAGGTTGCGACGGCGCCTTCAGGAAGGGGATGACGCTGGCGCGCCACCGTCGTCGGTCCCAAGCGCAAAGGCTGGGAAGGGGTTTTCACCCGTAGTGTCGCGGACCGCTGCTGGAGACGAGGTACACCGGCAAACTTCACGCCGGGCGGAGCCGATCCGGCCAGCGAACGTGTGACGGACGGCGGGTTGGTTGGACCGCCGACACGAACTCTCACGTTATGGTCGCCCGCAGAAGTCCGGTGCCATGCAGTCCGGGAGGGGAGGGTGGATCCAGCCGAGAAGGCCCTGGATCGGCCCGTCCAACCCGAGGATCACCTCGAGCAGCGATGGCGGAGGAGTGAAAGGCGTCGGGCAGGGGCCACCACCGGCCGGGCCGGGCACGCCGGCCGACGCCCGGGGCCGCCCCAGCCGAGGAGTGGCCGCCTGCCGCCCCGCCGCCCACCCGAGAAAGGTGAGCGGAGCCGCTGCCCGGCGCCAGGGCCTGGCCCAGCGCCCACGGGGCTACCAACAGAAGCGACCAACCGGGCTCGCTTCCGCCGGGTGCCGTCCATCTCGCCCGGCGCCTGCCCGGGCGCCGGAGACGGGTGCAACCTGGGCCGCAGCGGCCGTGCCTTTACCGCTGCAGCGCGGGCGCTCTAACGCCGCATGCGGCGGCCGGCGACCGAGCCTGCAGCGGCGCCACCTGCGTGCGGCGGCGCGCTGGCGCCCGAGGGCTTGTAGCCCGGGGCGTGTGCACCAGCGAGGCAAGGCGCTGCTTGCCTGCCTTAGCCACAGTAATGGCCGGAAGCACGTCGCTGGCAGCGACCTTGTGAGGCGCCCGCCGCGGCCGGACCTCCCGACGCCGAGATAAGCCATGGGGCCGGATCCGGCCGTGGAGGGGCCGGGGCTAGCCGCCGCCCGCTTGGAGGGTGTTGCGGTGCCGGGAGAGGGAGGCGGGCGCGGGGAAGGGGGGACCAGAGGAGGTGCAAGAAGGTGCCTTTTTGAGGCGCCCCCTTGCGGCCTTGCCCCGCCGCGGGAGGAGGAGGAGGGTTGGAGCGCGCGGGGGGGACCTCCGGGTCGGCCCCACCCCACCCAGCCCACCCACCGGAGACGACGACGCGTTTCCTATCCTTCCGTACTTTAATGTCACTTTGATTTGCAAGATATCAAAGAAAGAATTACATGCATGTTTGCCTTGGCAATTTGGCATACCAGTCAGGACCCGTCCATATATTGATGCATATGATCGCCGCAGCTTGCTTATTCTTGTCCATATATCGGTCCCAGTAGCAAAACAAACAAACACCTACAAGCTCATCAGTTGCCTACTTGTCGTGTCCCATCGCTTCCTATCGTTTTCGATAGGTCCATTTAATCCAAATCTGATTTATATTTACAATGCAATAATTTACTGTACCTACCAAGTAGTAGTATTAAATTAAATTAAATTATTATATGAAATCTGTTACTTTCATCATCCTAATATAAGTAATATTTTTTATATTTAGACTTCTTGTTTAACCGATTATTTTATTCAAGTCATCATAAAAATATCTCTAATAATAAGATAAGTCATAACCAAATAAATAATGTGTATACAAAAAATTTTAGATATAAGACAGGCAGTCAAACAAAAAATATACGGATAAAAAATATCACATACTTTTTAGACAGAGGGAGAGTACCAAAGTAGTGGTGCCCGATCGATGCTGATATCTGTCCATGGCAGTCGTGTCACACCTGCGCGTGCGTTCTATGCATGCTGCCTTTCGCGCGGAGTATAGTTGTTCTTGTTCGCCACATCGATCATCACATGTTGTTCTCACTGACACGGCAGCCGAACTTTGTATATGACAGGTGCTTGTCGGCCGGCAGCTGTCGTTGCACTTGACGCTCTGTGGCCTTTGATCTCTGCTCCCTCCGTCCTAAAATAGATGACATTCTCACTTCCCGAGAAACAGATGCCTGCAATTTTTATAAATAATAAATATCATCAATTAGTATCATAATTAGTATTATCGGAAAGATCTTTAGATCTAGTTTTTTAACAAATTTATTTAAAGATATAAATATTATACGTATTTTCTGTAAATTAAGTCAACCTTGTGGCACAAACACCTAAAACCTCATCTATTTTGGGACGGAGGGAGTAATTCTCCATCCAGTCTCCACACCCCTTGTGGTGGCTGGCCTGGCCGGGCCGGGCCGGAGCCGGACGCCACCTACCGAGTAGCCGAGTAGTAGTAGGTAGCAGTAGACGGGATTCGATCAGGCTGTGGTGTGGCCGGCCGGCCGGCCGGCCATGAGGCCATGGCCGACGAGCCCGAGCGAGTAAAATACTGGGCAAGCTGTGGTTTGTGTTCATCGGGCGGCAGCACCAGAACCAGAACCAGGTCCGATTATTCCAGTCGCACTCGCACCACAGCCAGACAGACATGTACACTCCTGAGATATTTCCACCGTCCAATAATCCAAGCAAACAACTACCGCATCACGGCCTATCTATTCTCATCTCGCAAAAGAAAAAGGGCTACCGACCCAAGAAAGAGATATATACTGCGGCCTGGGTTTTATTTGAGAGCAGCTGGCCACACAATTGGTAAACAACACGTGCACGTGCACATTGTCCCCATCCCATCCTGCAGTCCTATCATCATGACGAGTGTTTGTTCGTAATATATATATACTCCTATTCGTTCAAAAAATATATATATATATACTCCTATATAATCATCATCTGGTTAGCAGCCCAGTATTTTCCCCCCTTCAAATTCAATTACCAAAATACTAACGTCACTATCCTAGAAGAACCTGTGCAATCCTACATGAGGAGGAAAAGATTGCGCGTCACCGCTGACCTCCCTGCCTTCAGTCGAATGTACAGGAGAAACACCATACGGCCCTGTCCAACAAAGATTGCGATAGCCAGGCACGGCCCAGTGACGCCCCAGTGCAAACATTTCCCAGACTTCACCTTGTCAGGCTCAACTAAAAAACAAAACAAACAAACTCTAGCAGAGATTGATTCGAATGCAAATACCTGTGCTATGTATTTCCGTGACACTTGTTCATGAGATTTTTGCAGATATGTCACCAGAATTTTTGTCTCTGGTTCATTTTACATATGCCAGTGGAAGCAAGAGCACTACTTGTAATCACTGCAATCAGCACCTCACCATTCCTGAAGTATCCATCAGCCAACTTATACCAAGTATTCGCACCAGATTTCCTCCCTGTCTTTATGGGATCATCTACAGGAGCTACTGGTTTCTCTACAAGACTCTGCAGCAAAAGCAAGCATTCACCACTAGTTTCACTAGTTTGAAACCACAAAAGAAAAAGAGCCACTGTTTCCCACTCTTTCAATGCTTTCTCAACCCTATCACTCACATCACAACCGCCATGTGAGGCCATCACATACAAGAAAGGATTGTGCTGTTTTATGTAAGCAGCGGACATGTGTCAAACTAATCAGAATAACTCAAGAACAAAGAAAAGGAACAAATAATCGGAGAAAAGGGACTATCTAGTGCATATCTACTCGCATTCTCCTGCAAGGATTCTCTTTGTTTCCTCATCAACCTCAAGGCCATCTTTCTTCATACGCTCGAGCAAATCGGACACCGGCTTTCCCGCATGGACATAGGTCTTCAGTAAACAATGGTAAACATCCCTACTCAAAGGAATCAGCTTCTGTAGCATACTCGCCATCTGCTCAGCCGCTTCTACATCCTTTTGATTCATGAAGTGCTCCATGCTCATTAGCACATTTGTGAGGTCAGGTTTCCATGGAGGAGTCGCAGAATCAAGAGCCTTACTTGTCATGTCCACTGCCTTTGTTACCTCACCAGTTTTAAAAAACCCACCAGCCAACTTATACCAAGTATTAGCGTAAGGTGTCCTCCCTTTCTTGATGGCGTCATCCACAAGAGCTACTGCCTTCTCCACAAGACCTTCTCTGCAATAAGCATCAACCATTGAGTTGATTAATCTGAAATCATGATAACGAAGACCCAATGTTTCCCACTCTTTCAATGTTGCTTCCGCACGATCAATGTCATTCATCTTGAGTAACGCACTTATCATCGACAAGTACATCGTGTTGCATGGTGGCACTTTGGATTTGTAGACACTCCAAATGCGACCAACCTCAGGATAAATCCCCAGATCAGTATATGTCTTTAGTAAGAAAGCGTATGCGATCCTAGCACTCTTTGGAGATATCCGCTTCTCGGCTTCCACGAGAGCCATGACAGCCCTTACCTGCATCCCAGATTTCATGAATAAGCTGGCTGCCAAAGCATGTCCATGCCAAGTCACATGCTTCTCGTATGGATTGGCCTTGTCGAGCACCTTACCAACCGCCTCGACATCTTCAGCAGCAATGTACGCAGCTAACATATTCTCCACACTGAATGTATCAGGTTTCACACCTTTCTCTTCCATGTCCTGGAACATGGCATGCACCCTTTCAAGCTGCCCAGTCTCTAAATAAAGCTTCATCATCGAAGTGTATGCAAAAGAACTCTTCATCCCCATCTCCAGTATCTTCACGAAGTGCTCCTCAGCCTTGTCGACAGCCTTCGCCTCCACATAGCATTTCAGCAGGGAGCCATAGCACTGTGGCTTCCTCAGCTGATTCGGTACCATGCCGAAGTACTCGACAGCTTTCTCAAGGCCGTGCACCTTGCTGATTAGGTGCAGCCGGTACGCGACGTCACCGGCCGTCAGGTGGAGGTGCCTCCGGTCGGTCATCCAGAACGACAGCTGCAAGAACGCAATGAATCGCCTGATTCAGCAAGCGGAGTGTGCACAGGAAATGAGCAAGAATCTTAAAAAAAAAAAAAAGGAATTCGAGGGTTAGGTTCAGGGGGAGGACTGAGGAGGGTTTAACTGAGACCTCGAGTGCGTGGGCGAAGCGGTGGAGGCCGACGAGCTTCTTGACGATGGCCTGGATGACGAACTTCTTGACGGTATGGCCTTCTTGATCCCATTGCTCCAGGACGGGGGATAGCGGGACATTTGGGCGCCCGACATTCATGATGCGGCGGTACAGGTCCTCCGGCTGAGGTCGCTGCAGGGTCGGGGACATGGAGGTGGAGTTGGTGGGGGAGGGAGAGGGAGAGGCGGCGGCGGAACCCTCGGCAGCCGTGAAGAAGCGGCGGAGGAGAAGCCGGTACATGGTGGCGCGGCGCTCCGGCGGCAGCTTGGTGCGGGGCCGCTAGAGTGCGAGGGTGTCGGGGGAAGGGGAAGAAGGGAAGCCGATGAGAATTGGGCCGAAATGGCCAAAAGCCCAAAGGCCCGACAGGCTACGGCAAAGCCAGCGCCAAGCCGCCAACGGCCACGCCACTCGCCGGAACCAGATCCTCTGTAGTCGGGCAAATCGACTGTTCTCTGCAGTCAAGCATCTAAACCGTGCATTTTAGTGAGCCCACAAAACGATGGAACCAAACGAGGCTTCAGTCTTGCAAGCCTGTACGTGAAGGATGCCCGTGGGGGCGACTCATACCTGAAGTTCGTCGCAGCCGTAGCCAGCGTCGATGGGCGTGGCCATGGCGGACTCCTCCTCCTCCACCTCCTTCTCCTCCTCCTCCTCGTTGATCTCATCAATGTTTCCGACGCTGCTCACAGGGAGATCGTCGGACAAGGCGGGCTCCCTTGGTGAACGTGGCGTGACGTCGAACTGATCCTCGGCGCGGAGAGCCTGTCACCGGAGGCCGGCATGTGGAAGTCCGTGACGTCCCTGCGCGCGGCCTCGCACGAAAGCCCGACGACGGCGTCAGCGACGCGAACCAACGGCGTGGCGCAGCAGTTGATCAGCGCCGCGAGCGCGACGGCGATGGGTGTGGTCGTCGTGTGGAACTGGAAGCCATGGCCTCGTCCCGGGAGCCAAGCGGCAGCGCGGCGGCGAGGTCGAGCGAGTCAGCAAGGCAGGCGGCTGTGCATCCGTGGCAAGTCACAACTCACAAATGTGTCCTGCATCGCGGCCGCGCCGTCTGAACTCGCAAATGTTCAGTGTGCACAACATTCTCAATTAACAAATTCGAAGTGCTACGCTGCTGCTCTTAGGCATCATAGGACAGATCCTATCACTGTTCCGCGCGTGGTTTCTGCTGCTCCAAGCCTTCTTGTCGCTGCCCCTTTTGCCACTAGAGCACTAGAAATTGAGGTCCTGGGGACCACAGCCATGTCTGCAGCTAGATAAGCTCGAGCTCTGCACAGGGGAAAGACCGTGAAGGAGATGGCAAGGAGGAAACGCTGAATGCCGGTGTGTCCAGGATAGCGATGGGCGATGGCGTGGCCCTCCACGACGAGGACGGACACGCGGCGCAGGGACGGAGATGGCACGGGGACGGAGACGGCGCGATAGTCGGAAGGCGTGACTCGAGAACGAGTGATGGCGATGACACGGCTCTCGACGAGGGAATGACGCGGCGCGTCGCTCGGAACGCGGTGGTCTGCAGCGCGGAAGACGGCGGCAGCGGCGCACGCCGCGCACCTTGCAGCATCCTTGAGGTTGAGGACGAGCGTCGTAGCTTTCTGCTGTTATTGGGCCGTGCTGCTGTTGGGCCATGGGGGTGGGGGTGCAGGCTTGAAGTCTGATGCAAGCTGGGCGCTTGGATGGTGGGGGACGGCCAGGATGGACTGACTGCTGAGAGCAGTCGTTGAGGCCAACTTCAGAGTTCAGAGGATCTCCCCGCTCGCCATGGCCTCTCTCTTCGCCGCGGCGCGCCGCCTGCTTACCCTTGGCCGCCGCGGAGGACTTCTCCCTGTGCGCCCCTCCGCGCCGTTGCCACCTCGTCTGGCAGCAACAGCGCGGAGGAGCGACCGCGTCCGCCGCGATCGCGGGACCTGCAGTCCACGCTGTGGCCGCTGGGCCACCCGGGCACACTCCTTGTGCCGGAGATCGAGCTGTGGGCGGCGCGGCCCAGAAATCACCTCCGAGCCGTTGAGCTCCAACGTATCGTCAGGGAGCTCCGCAAGCGCCGCCGCCACCGCCAGGCCCTCGAGGTAGATACGGCTCTCCTACATGCCCTCCTCCATTCTAGGTTGCCTATTTGTTGTGTGATTGGCGCATGGAAGGTATTCGATGAAATGATATGGGGATGGTTGTGTTTTTCTTGTTAATGCTGTACATGCCCGTATCATTTGTCTTTTCGTATTTGCATTTGAGGTGTATCTGTATGATTTAATGCTGCTACAGAAAGAGTGGGTCACTGTGTAATGCAGAAATTTCTGAAATCCGATGGGCAGCTTATATATTGGTACAATGCTGATCAGGTGAAATATGTGAAAAAAAAATTCTTCTGTGAGCAACATGGATAGGACTGATAGTCTGATACAAAGAGGGTAACTTGAGTTGTTGTTAGGAATTCAGGAGTCTCTTGGCCTGCTCTTCAGTCATTGCCTCATTGGTACTACTAATGTGCTGACTAATGACTAATCTGTTTCGACAATGCTGGCCAACATATAGGTTTGAGTATACAAGCTTGGCCATCATTACTTCATAACACATAATTAGTGAATACATGTCCTCAAAAATAAACTCCCTCTGTCCCTAATAACTGTCATTTTTTTTTTTTTTCTGTGCCTTTAAGTTTGACTAGATTTGGAGAAAATGCGTGCAACATTTGTGTCTCCAAATAAATTTATTATGAAAATAGATTCAACGATCTATCTAGCGATGTTAATTTTATACCATAAATATTAATATTTTTTAATATAAAATTAGCCAAAGTTATTTACCAGGAAGTGAGAATGATGGTTATTTAGGGGCAGAGGGAGTATGTTCTAGAACCTAGCACCGCAAACTTGCTGTATGCACAGTTTTCTATGTATTCTTGGTATCCCTCATCGATCATTATCTTCTTTTCACTTTGCACAGGTCTCTGAGTGGATGAATCTCAAGGGTCACGTCAAATTTCTGCCAAAGGATCATGCTATTCACCTGGATTTAATTGGTCAAGTCCATGGAGTTGGAGCAGCAGAGAGCTACTTCAATAACCTGTCTGACAAAGATAAGACAGAGAAACCCTATGGTGCACTTCTCAACTGCTACACACGAGAACTGTTAGTCGACAAAGCGTTGGCCCATTTTCAGAATATGAAAGAGCTAGGTTTCGTGTTCTCCACGCTCCCCTACAATGACCTCATGGGCCTCTACACCAAGATAGGGCAGCATGAGAGGGTCCCTTCGGTGATGGCAGAAATGAAGAGCAATGGGATTGTTCCTGATAATTTTAGCTACAGAATATGCATAAATTCTTATGGCACAAGAGCTGACTTTTTTGGGTTGGAGAACACCCTGGAGGAGATGGAATGTGAGCCTAAAATTATTGTTGACTGGAATACCTATGCTGTTGTGGCAAGCAACTACATTAAGGGTGACCTAAGGGAGAAGGCATACTCTGCCTTAAGGAAAGCAGAGGGAAAAATGGATAAAAAGGATTCGGATGCGTATAACCACTTGATTTCGTTGTATGGCCACCTTGGGGACAAATCAGAAGCCAAGAGGCTTTGGGCGCTGCAAATTTCAAACTGCAAGAGGCATATTAACAAGGACTACATCAATATGCTTGCAGTGCTTGTGAAGCTGGGTGAGATCACAGAAGCTGAAGACTTGCTGAAAGATTGGGAGTCTAGCAAAAATGCATTTGACTTCCAAGTTCCAAATGTCCTGCTCACAGGGTACCGCCAAAAGGGCTTGCTGGACAAGGCTGAGACACTGCTCGATGGTTTCTTGAAAAAGGGAAAGATGCCTCCTTCAACCAGCTGGGGATTGTGGCAATTGGCTATGCAGAGAAAGGTGATGTCGCGAAAGCTTATGAGCTGACCAAAAATGCCCTCCGTGCATACGCCCCCCAACACCGGTTGGATCCCTAGGCCTTCAATGATTGAGATGATACTTAAGTATCTTGGAGATGAAGGGGAGGTCAAGGATGTCGAGGCTTTCATTAGTCTGCTGAAAGTTGCTGTGCCAGTGAATTCTGATATGACCGAGGCTTTGTCGAGGGCTCGTGCGAGAGAAGAAAGGAAACCTGAAGAGGCAACAGAAGCTCCTCGCGAGGATATTATTGCCTGAGCTGATTGTCAATGAAACGGTGTTTCAGGACTGCTGTCTGATCCTACATATACTAGTAGTACATTAAATTAGTAGTTAGCTACAACCCTTCCTTCGATAGTTTGTTATTTTTTTATTAATTATCAGTTTTATGGTGATGTCTGGTTTGCCATTTTGTAACATAATTATCAGATCAATGATGGGAAACGATACCATTTTGACTGCACTCCAGTCTATTGGGGTTTAGGGTTGAATTGGGGTGGATTGCCGTATATGGTTGGTTGGTGGAGGTATAGTTGGCCATGCAGCCCGTGGGCTCCTGGCCTAGCCCACAGCCCTGCATTTTGGTCTGGCCCAAGCATGGCCCGGTCCGGTGGCCACTGTGCCCGTGTCGGCCCTGCCCAAGGCACCAGGTCGTGCCTAGGCCGCTGCCCAGGCCCGTGGCACGGCATGGGCATGGCCCGGTCCAGTGAGCGAGCACGGCGGTGGTCGTGACTCGGAGTTGCGTGGCGATTGCGCTGAGGCCGGTGGCGGCACACCTCGCCGGCTCACCCCCTCCCCCGCAGTCCTACACCACCAACTGGGAAGAAAATTGCGTGCTCCTTAGGTCTCGTTTGGAAAAAATCGGCACGTTCCCCGGGCTGCGTGACCCCGATGTTAATGTGGCAAGTAGAAAATGAGTGTGTGGTTGTGAGGGGCCGGGCCTGCCTCCTGGGGCGTTGCTCCTCAGCCACGAACGTGGAGGCGTCACTCCCCGGTATCTAACGTTCTTTCTTCTCCCTGCTCAGCAGCGAGAAACGGTGGGAAGAATAGCAAAGAGCAACAAATGTCGGGGAAGCTTGCCGCACGTCGTGGCGTGACCCGGGGTGTGCCCTCCCTCGCTCCCAAAGGAGGCCTAGGTGTACGACCGCCACCAGGCCAAAGTATGACACGTAGCACTTGGAGGTTTGGCTCTGGCACTCACGTGGCTTGTCTCGTTGGCATCCTGTCGGGCTCCGCAAACATCATCTCAGTTCCGTGAACAGCAGCTCCACTCCTCCCATACGTCCGCCTCCTCAAGCTAGCGAACCCTAGGTAGGCTAAAAGAATCGGCGGTGGCGGCGGCGGCAACGACGACGATAGCGCGCGATCGTCCTTCCATTACGAGGACCCGAACTCCTTGCAGCAAGCGTGCATGATCCTTCATCTCAGGACATGTTAAGCAAGGTAATGATGATGGACTCTTCTAGTCATCATAGCATGGAGCACCAGGAGATGCACGGCCACTCCGCCGGCGTCGAAGTAGATGCGAGTATGAGCGGTGCCGCAATCTCGTGAGTATGAGCGGCGATGCAATCCTGCGGCTGGAGCCGAGAACGAAGCCGTCTAATGAGCCATGCGTACGTTAGACGAGCTCAACAAATGTCCTGCGAAGGGGCCGCACCCCATTCCGTTAGATTTTTCTCTCCACCACGTGGCATCCATCCAAGCTGGGGTTATACTATAGCGGCCGTACACCTAGGGAGCACACAATTTTCTCCCCACCAACCGACGAGCATGGCCCCTCGGCCCTCGCGGCGCAACCCCAGCCACCTCCACGCCGGGCGGCGGCACCCTCGCTGACGACGACCCGGCCGGGAGCAGCTCCCTCGCGCCACTTCCTTACATGCACGCCGGCAGTGGCTCTCTCGTGCGCGGGCAGCGCGCCATCTCCCTCCCCGCCTCCTGCTCTCTCTCCCCTCCGGTCATCTCCATTTCTCCATGCGATGAGTGGATTTGCGTCCGTGGCTGCTCTGCTCCGGCTGCCTTCAGCCTCGGCACGGCGACACGGCGTGCTTTCGGGCCGGCCTGGGCCAGAGGCCATGCACGAAGCCCGTGGAGGCACGACGGCCCGTCAAGGCACGAAGGCCAAGGGCCGGCACGGCACGACGTTGGGCCGTGCTAGGCTGGCATGGCCAGTTGGCCATCTATATATAGGTGGAGGTGACCCACAATATGTTACCTTGTAATGGACTCCGTTACTGCCCATTTCAATTTTTAAGCCGTCCCAGATCGTTAATATCCTTGGATTAAGCAGCTCCGCTGCCTCCGTCTTCCCCTGCAACCGTGCCATCTTGTTGCCACTTGCCAGAGGAGATTGGACTCAGGTAAGTCAGGTTCATCTTGGATAGGCCGGTGGCATGCTGTCGCTGGATAAAACGCCGTCTGGCGTCGTGTTTCAAAACGACTTGGTCTATGTGTATATCGTTGTTATAAATTACCGCACCAAGCAGAGGCCGTAATCATCTATCCCACCTCCGATTACCCTGTAATTTGATTTCCCTTCCGTTTGCATTACAACTAACCAAACCAAACACTAGTGTTATCATCAAATCAACTTCATTATATGACTAGGAAATATGTCTGTGCATTGCAATAGAATCTGCGGCTTGTTATGTGGTCACCTAAACAAACAATTTACAGCTTTGGAGATTTTATTAAACAATCGTGTTATGTATCACAATTCGTCTTAAGGTTAGACCCCCGTCATGTCTTGACATGCCGCTCTGTCTGGTATGAGTACACGAAAAAAGTGTGTTAAATTCATAAAGTGAGTTGATGATCACCTTGGACCACCCAGCTCATGTAGCTGCTTCACACCGTCGGTGATCTCGATATCTCGTCGGTCACCCTTCTCGTTCAAGGCCACTGTCTAGAAAATGTTAGCATCTATAGATCAGCATATCGGCGACGAATAAGATGGATACTGTAGTTTTTAAATTAAGAGTGAGCAACATGGAGTCACACTTCATAATTGCCAAAACAAAATAATGGATACTGGAAGTTTCACATGTTACTTTACTTTTATGATTATTCATGTGAAATTTGTTCACGTATACTTATTCAAATATTAGCTTGTTCATACTTTTTCTCGTTTTAACTTCAGGGCCTCAGAGGCGACCCTGAAAAAAATAGTCTCCAGCTTTCGATCTGAACAAAAATAGTTTCATTTTCAGTTTTGGTAGCACACAAAAAAAATGTCAAATATCCATAGTGCCCATTCTTATTGTTTAAAATGGTTGTACACTTGAGGAACTGAAATGCAGCCAATTGACAATCTTGCATCATCTACTCATATTGGTCATGATTAAAGGTTTGGGCTTAATCAGAAATTATTTTGGGCCCAGGCCCATATAGCCTGCACCCCTCTTTCCCTTGTGGCCTTGTCCCTTGAAGAACTGGCACACGCTCCTCTAAAAGAAAACAATTAAAAAGAAAGCCGCGCGCACGCCGTCGCTCAAAAGTTTTCTCTCACGTCCATTAAAAAAAATAGGAAGCAATGGTCCAAAGTGTTTCCAAAGTGTTCAATTTGGCAATGCTCTCTAGACAAGGAGGCTTATTCGTTTGCCAGACTCATTGTGTGCTCGGTTGTTGATGGCCAGATACTGCCCTGATAGGAATTTGGTTGGTACCATAGAAGGACCTGGTATCTCATACTCATGGCGTAGCTTGCTTAGTGGTTTGAAAGCCTTACAGAATGGTATCATTTGGTGCGTGGGTGATGGTACTCATATCCGGATTTGGGTTTTGGGATGATCCTTGGATCCCAACCGGTCTGACATGGAGACCAAGAACGCCAAAGGGGGCATGTTGGTTACTAAGGTTGCAGATCTGATCGATCCGGCTACAGGCACTTGGGACTGTCAGCTTGTAAGGGACCTATTCTGGGAGGAAGATGCAACCAATATCCTTGCTATACTAGTTTGTCAGAATATGGAAGATTCAATAGCATGGCATCTTGATCCCAAAGGGATGTTCTCTGTAAAATCTGCATACCATGTTTTGGTGAGATCAGAAGCTCAGAACCAACAACGGCAGCAGGGTGAGACTTCAGTTCAGGGTGCGAATGGGTCCAAAGATGAAGTGTGGAAAGGTATTTGAAAGATGCAATGCCCTCCTAAGATCAAACAATTTATTTGGTGGGTGGCACATAATAGCTTGCCCATGAAGATGAACATCAAGCGACGTCACATTGATCTTGACACAAGGTGTCCAGACTGTCTCCGTTTTGATGAGGATGGTGAACACTGCTTCTTAAAGTGTAAGCAGGTCTGACAGTGCTGCAAGGTGTTACAAATGGACAGTATTCGGGTCTCACTCCTCTGCATCCAATCAGCGAAGGAATTTGTTTGTTGCATTCTGAATTTAAAACCTGAACATCGTTTGCGTTCCTGTCTGCTGCTCTGGAAATAGTGGGATGCGAGCAATAAGGCAAATGCTGTGAACCAATGCCGTCCTGTCTGCGGATAGTAAGCATGGTCAATTCTACTTATACTTCCTTAAATGATGTAGCTCAGAGCCCAGCCAAGAGCCCCCAAACTGCATTATCGCTGGAAACCTCCTAACGAAGACTATCTGAAAATCAATTTTGATGGTAGCTTCAGAAAGGATGACAAGGTAGGTGCCCGTGGGTTTCTCATTCGGAATCATAAAGGAGAGGTGGTGTTAGCAGGCAGTGTAAACATCAGCCCAGTGCTTGATGCCCTATCAGCAGAGACGGTGGCGTGCTTATTTGCATTGGAATCAGCGCAGAGATTTGGTATATCACGGATCGAGCTGAAATCCGACTGCACTGAACTGATACAGGCTATTACTTCACAGAAGTACGACTTGGCTCATGGAGGTGTATTGTTCTGCGAGATCCGTGATCTTTTAGATGATCATTTTAGGTGTAATAAGATCGTGCATAACCATCGCTCTTGTAACTCGGCTAGACACAAGATAGCTAAGTTAGCTCTTAGTTGGGACCTGGGTCAATCCTCTCTATGGGACGACCCCCTCCTGGACTTTGTAATCTCTTTGAGGTCTCGCGATTCTGTCGAGCTCACGTCCATTAATGAACGGCCATGAGAGCCAGTTTAAGATTAAAAAAAACCATACTACATGAAAGCAGCTGTTTTGAAAAAAAAATGCTTTAGATTTCACTTGTTTAGTAAGTGTTTTCAAAACTACACTACACGAAAGAAACTGTTTTGAAAAAAAAAACAACTTTAGGTTTCACTTGTTTGGTTGGCTTTCTGCTTTTTGGCACTGGAACCATCTTTTAAAAGCTCAATAAAAAAAAACACATCCTAAGACTTGCGTGTGTGTACATCTTCTCATGTCCGTGTCATACTGTAATTTGTATTCGTGTTCTTTTTCACTTGCCTACGTGCACCTAAGTATCATGACATAAGTTATATCTATATACATAGCAAATTCGATGTACCAAAAAAGTCAAAGCAACTTATAATGAAATGGAGGGAGTAGTGATCAAAGCATCAAGCATGACTTTGTGGCCAAGTATACACCAAAACAGAATGGTTGACAAGATGTTGGTATTTTTAATGCTCAAGTAGTTGGGTTCTGCAAGCTATAAAAATAAGTCGTATCATTTCACCTAGGAGTGTTCTAAAGTATCGTATTTTTGTCCTTAGGGAAAACAATGATTAATACTATTGAGATAAATATAGTATCTTGGTTATATCATAACTAATACACTAAAATCTAGTGGGGATAAACGATATATAGATCGACTACAATTGTTTACTATGCACCACCTTTTGCTAGTTCATGCTACCGTGTTTCCAACAACAGCTGCGGTAGCAACGCTACGAGTAGACTGAAAGATAAAGATAAGGATAGGTTGTTCTCATTCATCCTAGGTTTGTAAAACACAAGCTAGAGTAGATTATTAGGTCCTTCGTATCTAACCTTGTGCCTAGAATTTGTGAGTTATAGAACTTAAATTTAGGTTATCACCCCTCTTTAGGCATCCAAAGCATCTTTCACGTTTCACCTATATATATTATGTGTTGATTTGAAATTGTGGGATTTTATGAAGTTGGGTGCTACACTTATATATTATGTGTTGATTTGAAATTGTGGGATTTTATGAAGTTGGGTGCTACAGTAGCATAAGTACTACTCTTTACAACGGGTTGGTAGGAATGTGTGATTCATCTCGTTTAGAAAGCGGATCTGACATATTTGAACTTTTGAACATTGCACCGCGCGCCCATATAGAAAATAAAAGTGACCCACTAAAAAAATCTACAGTAGTGACCAACGGTGCTAAGGTCGATCGATTCGCCAAGTAAGTTCGTTCACCAATACAGGACCATACGAGGATCGCGCTAAGGTGGTTCAGGGGTGAGAGCTAGGTAGGAAACTTTTGTATTTTGTAAGGCTTGTGAATGACTTAAAAGCTACCGTGTACGATCGAGTTCATGTGCTTCGATCTTTTCTAATCTTTCCTTTTGTTTTGTATTTTTCCTCCTGAAATATATATATTATCGTAATCCTTCAACCAAAACTTGTTGTAGTAGGATGGTCGATCACTTCACTTACGATCCGGTAATTATGATGGCGTGTGAGAGTGAGTAGTGATTACTGGTGGCATTAGAGAGCACCTGCAGGCCGTTGTGCGAGGAGAATGATCGATCGGATTTGGCTTTGGCTGCCTTCATCCATTGCATGTGGAGCCCTATCGATTTGTCTCGATTGGCTGCAGTCCACTTCCACGCCGATGCTGGGGAATGCTCTAGTTGTTGATTGCGCTAGCTGCTGCTGCTTCCGTAGGATCCAACACTGATCATTCGTGCGTGCTTGGTAATGGTGGCAGAGCCAGTATTATACTAGTATGCATCCCTTTGTTTAGTTAGCATGCATGCCGTTGCGACGCGACACTAATCATGCCTGCATGTTTGATCAATCGATTGCTAGTCGTTACAGCAACACACCTGACCTGATCAGAAGTGCTCCCAGGATTATGTGTAGCTGGCGTGCATTATTACGTGTGGAAAAACAGATCAAGGACTCCTTTTCAGTTTTCAATATAGAAATTTCAAAATGCTGCAGCAGAAAAAACAAAAAAACGATTAATAGCCCCTTTTATTCTGCAAAATATTGAAATTCTACATGTACAGAGAAAAGCTAGCTAAAAAAATTCAATCCGCAATAGTCAGACAGTCCCCGCAACTTTGTGCTTAAGGTAGAAGACCTCTCACGTAGACCGAGAGAATTCCTGAACCCCATGCTCCACCCACACATAACTTTGTGCCCATTACTCTATGAGTGGGTCGGCTCTTTTATTACCTGTGTTTTAGGAAACGCAAGATAGGTGAGGGAGTTTTTTTTTTTTTTTACCTCGCTTGGAGAAGAGCGAGTGCGTCACACTTCGGCTCAAATCTGCGCTGCGAGTGCCACTGAGAGTGCTAAACCAGCCGGCCTAGCACCTCTTTTCCAGAGAAATCTAGCTAGAATACCTAGGTGTGTGCAAAGCATGCATGTTTTTTTTATATCCACCATTTCCGGAGTTGGGGATTTCATTCACCTGAGCTGAAACCGTGCATAGGCTACAAGTTGTTAAGGAGTCTTTTGAAAAGCCTAATGTTGCATAAGAGGTTAGCCGTATGAGGCAGATGAGTATCACGATTCATTCATAGGTAAAAGTTGTACAAGTTCTATATAAAGTTATTTAAAACTGATATAACAGTCATGCTCTTATGCTCTCTATCATGAATAACATGGATCTTTTCAATTAGGTGGTTCTATGAATCGTTTGGGATATAATGCATCTTGATGTTAATTAATTCTATTCACTTAGGTCTCTCTCTAAGCATAACCTAGCAACGTAGGTTTAGTAAATAAAACATGACGAATTCGAGGACCGAGCGTCAGCCCGGTTGGTTGAGTCTCCCGGTGGTGGAGCAACCGCTCGTGGGTTCGATCCCTGGGATCGAACTCACCTGCCTCACCAGGGGTTTTTCCCCTTAATAATCAGTGGTGGATCCTCAGACGTCTATGTGCCACAATGGGAGGCGACGCGCCCGTCGCTAGCGAAGGTTCAGTCTTCGTGAAGCTCTTGTAGACGTATGGATGTATAAGGTTTAGGTCTAGCGTACGCCTTAGGGGTGTGTGTGGTGTGGGTGTGGGTTGTGTGTGGTGTGTGTCTAGGCGTGCGTTCAGATACTACAACTTGTACTCCAGATCTGAGGAATCAAAAAAAAAAAAAAAACATGACGAATTCAAAATGATTACTATGGTACAACTGAGTTAAGCCTTCGAGTTTTGTATAAGCTCATGTTATACTTGTTGAGTATGGTGCGCTCGTACTTACTTAAATGCAGCAAAACATCGGGTGGGTACTAAATCGTGGTTCAAATGATGCGCTTTTCCTAACAAATTCCAAGAGTGCTAGACAAGTTTCTCCAAGCCAACTCTCTGTGAAGTATGAAGGCCTGAAAAGAAGTTTAAGAATAGCTTCCTATGTATTCTATTGTATATGTAAATTTTATTTAACTATATTTACGATATATAATGAAATTGATTTTGATATGTCGATATATGTGTTGTGTGGACATCCTGAATATAATTAACCCTTGCTTTTCTTCAAAAATCAGATTTGACACCCACCCACATAGCATGCATGTCCGGACCGTGTTCTCCTGTGTAAAGAAAAAAATATTAACATTCCGCATTTGTAGATATAAAAAATGTATGTACAACAGAGAATTCTAAGAGTAACAATAGAGAATTTTAATTGCAAAAAAGGAGAATTTTGTATTCTTTTTTTAGAAAGACGGCAAAAGCTTTACCATGATTTTACTAGATGAAAACAAAGAAAAAGATTAATTACAAATTCCATAAAATGTGGGCTAAAAAGAATTTTGCATTAGAAAATGTACTATGTATCTAAAGGGAAAAGGTGCTACGAGTGCGAGGGAAATCAATTTGGTGGAGCCCGTGCGGCCCCACGCCACATGGCGTGTGGAGAAAGTCTACTATTATCTGAAGGAAAAGTGCCACGACGGCGCGAGAGACGTTGCTGTGAAGCAAACCCAGAAAAATGGCGGGCGCCGCGGCTTCCTTCCTCTTCCCGCACGCATTCCTTTCTCCTGGATGTCTCGTGTCTCCTCTGCTCTGCTTGCATTCCCACTCCCCACTCACTCCACTGCCATCACCCTCGCTCCCTCTCCGGCTCTCTCCGGGAGCTCATCACTCTCTCTCCTCTCTGTCTCTCACCGATGTCTCCACTCCTCACGCTCGCCTCACTCCTCTTCCTGGTCCTCGTCCACGCGGCCGCCGCTGGCGGCGACACCAGGCGGGCGCTGCACGAGCCGCTCTTCCCCATCGAATGGACACCGCCGCCGTCCACCACGGCGCCGCCAGCGCCGGGCTTCGCCGCCGATCCCTCCACGCCCGTCCCACCCGTCGACAACGGCGGGCCGGCGCTGCTGCCCGCTCCGCCGCCACCGAACACAGTCGCAGCGGACGCCTCTTCGTCCGGCACGGGCCCGGCCCCGCGCCTCCATGGCGGCGGCGGCGGCGGCGGAACGCCTAAGGCCGCCATCGTCGTCGCCTCCGCCGCCGCCGCGGCCGTCCTCGCGCTGCTCGCCTTCGCCGCCGCGTTTCTCCTAACGGGCCGTCTCGCGCGGCACCCCTCGTGGGCGCACAAGCCTCCCGGCCTCGCCGCTGCCGCGCACCCCGGGCCTGCCTCCGCGGTCGTGCTTCACGCCGACGCGGTGGGCACCTCTGCGGCGGCGGCGGCGGCCTCGTCGTCGGGAGCCACTGCCACACCGTACCGGAAGACCCGCTCGGAGCGCGCGAGGCGGGGCATGTGCCGCGACGTCGACACCGTCCCGAGCCCGGAGCTCAGGCCGCTCCCGCCGCTTCGGCGCGCGGGGTCGTCCGACGAGGACGCCGCGTACTACACGCCGGGCCAGCGCTCCGGCGGCGAGGGCGCCGGGACGTGGAGCGAGGCGAGCGCGTCCAGCCCACGGACCACCACTCCCTCCCGCCGCAGCCTCCCCAGCCTTACCAGCGATTTCTTCCCACCGACGCCGGCCGCCGTTCCAACCGTGGCGCCTCCTCCGCCCGCCCCTCCGGCGCCACGCTCCCGACGCACTCTGCCGCGGACCCGCTTCTCCGGCGGCTCCGCCTCGGATATGATCAAGCAAATGGTCTCGCCACCCGCCAACCCACCACCTCCTCCTCCACCACCGCCGCCGCCGCCGCCAGCGCCAAGATGCACCAACGCAATCCCAAAACCTCCGCCGCCGCCGCCGGAGCCATCCGCTGCACCATCATCAACGCGCCGGCTTCAGAAACTAGAGCAAACAGAGGGGCCAAGTGTCGCTGTGAGGAGAGCACCCGTCATGGCGGCGAACAAGAACAGTGACGGCATGTCAATTCCGTCGAACGATGATCCTGCCAGTGACGAAGCCCGTCCCAAGCTGAAGCCGCTGCACTGGGACAAGGTCCGGGCGTGCTCCGACCGCGACATGGTCTGGGACCGGCTCAAGTCCAACTCGTTCCAGTTAAGATACATTCTCCTCAGAACAGACACAAGATTAGTAAATGATTTTAAATTGTGATGTTGACATGAGTTTGTGGCAGATTGGATGAGGACATGATCGAGGTGCTTTTCACGAACAATGCTGCAAATGCACCTCCTAGGGACACACTGAAGAAACCTGGAGTGGCGCAGTCTAGTGCCCAAGAGAAGGTCCTTGATCCTAAGAAGGCGCAGAACATTGCCATCCTGCTGCGCGCACTCAATGTCACTCTGGAAGAGGTCTCCGATGCACTGCTAGATGGTGAGAAATCTTTGATTAATGGATATTTCTGATGCCATAATATGATAATATGTACCTAATAGGAATTACTAAGTAGTAATCATGGATTATAAGGTAACCTCAACTGATTATCTGTCTTGACTGAACATTATGTATAAGTTGTTGGTCCATTATTGTTAATTTTGTTACGATGTGGACATTTCTAAGGTAACCTCAACAATATAATTTGCTGAAACTCAGAGTAGTTAGGATATCGTTTCATTATGCATGTAGTTTGATTCTTAAGCTTCAGCGTATTCTGAACAAACTTGGCAAACCAGTTCAGAGCAAGCATCATATACTTTCTTCATATTATAGCTGCAGGCAACATATGTTCGATTTCTAATATAAGACTGCTGCAGTTTTGGACTAAATATTTTTAGAAGTAACATGTTTAGAAGAAGCTTCATATCTTTTAATGCTTATATTCAAATTAAGGCAAATATGCAATACATACTGATTCAGAATGTTCACTCAGTTACATGACAGCATTCAAATCTGTTCTGTCTAGTTCTACTCCTAATGTTTATTGCTACTGACATTCTTAAATAGGAAATGCTGAATGTCTGGGGGCGGATTTGTTGGAAACCTTAGTAAAGATGGCTCCTACAAAAAGAGGAAGAACTGAAACTTCGAAACTTTACTGGGGACTTATCAAAGCTTGGTTCCGCAGAGCGTTTTCTCAAGGCACTGCTTGATATCCCTTTCTCCTTCAAAAGAGTTGATGCTATGCTCTATCGAGCAAATTTTGAGAGCGAAATTAATTACCTCAGGAAGTCTTTCGAAACATTAGAGGTATGCTGGTTCACTTTGCATAGTAGTTTCTATGATCAGCGACTGCCCATGAATTTGTATTTTCATTCATCATTTACCAATATGGGCAATTTATATATTATCAATTTTTAGACTGCACAACTGCCAAAGTGCAGAACAAAGTAATTGTTTTTTGCAACAAACTCTTCATTCACTATCGTAGACTTGAACAGTTCATAGCATATAGATATAGGCCACTGGCCTTCAGCCATTGCCAGCTGGGCACTTATGTGCATCTGACAGTGGCACCCATCAACATCCTCAGGCGTAATACTGTAATAGCATTTCTAGTTATTGGAAAAATCATAAGCCTTTCTGATTTCCGTGCCTTTTTCGCAATGATGCAATTGTATGTATGAGTAGCTGACATCATTCGCATGGTTCTGCAGGGAGCTTGTGATGATTTAAAAGGCAGTAGATTGTTCCTGAAGCTACTTGAAGCTGTCCTGCAAGCTGGGAACCGAATGAATGTTGGCACAAACCGTGGTCAGGCAAAAGCTTTCAAGCTGGACACTCTACTCAAACTCGCAGACGTCAAAGGGACCGATGGCAAAACCACCTTGCTACACTTTGTTGTCCAAGAAATCGTCCGGTCTGAAGATGCAAAATCCGAGAAAGCCGTAGGAGATGAGGCCAGAAACATCGTGAAAGACGAAATGTTCCGTAAGCAAAGGTTGAAAGTTGTGTCTGGGCTGAGCAATGAGCTCGGGAATGTCAAGAATGCAGCCAGCATGGATTTCGATGTGCTGCACAGCTATGTGTCCAAGCTTCAGGCCGGTCTTGGCAAGATCAAGTCGGTCCTCCTGCTCGAGAAGCAGTGCACCCAAGGCCAGAACTTTTTCGCGAGGATGCGTGATTTTCTCAAGGAAGCTGAGATGGAGATCAAACAAGTCAGGTGCGACGAGGAGAGGGCTCTGGGAAGAGTGAAAGAGATCACTGAGTATTTTCATGGCGATGCAGCGAAGGAGGAAGCGCACCCTCTGAGGATATTCATGGTGGTGAGGGACTTCCTGTCCATGCTGGACCATGTATGCAAGGAGGTCAGCCAGCAGGACAGGACGGTTGTTGGATCTGCAAGATCCTTCCGTATGTCAGCGACCACGGCAATGGCGAACCTGAAAATGTACGGCCAACATGCAAGAGACGACGATGACGAAGAGAGTTGGTCGATGTAGGCATGCGGATCAGGGGCAGGAGGAGGGAAACGAACAGAATCACAAGAACCCTATTATTATAGATGAATATTGTTACATCTTACCATAGCACACATATGTCACTTTTGATAAGTACGAAGATAGGGTCAAATCATGCTGTATAATTATGGATGCATCGAATTCTTTCGTGTACAAAATAAATAAGTAGCTGTCTAGCTGAGAATGTTTTGTTTTGTGATCCTATAGCTATAATACCTTTGGAATAGAAAGCAAGGTTTTCACAAAGTCCGCTAAGCAAGGATAGAATGCACTGTCCGCTAAGCTGGTTTTCACAGAACCGGTGTTCTTGCTTTCGTCTTGGCCCCCACCCTTCAGGCCTTCACCCGCCAAAAAAAATTAATTATTGTTCATCTATACTTTTTAAGACATGCTCTCCATTAGGAATATTTTGAGTAATGGCTGGCTTCTATTATCTAGTGTCAAATTCACATCTTTCTTGATACGACTTTTTTTATAAAAAAAAAGATACAATACACTTGTTTGATCACCGTACCTTGCACTCCTTTTTTTTCTGTGTGTACCGGTTTCTTTGATTTACATAGGCATGGTCGTCTTAAGGGCACCTGTCCTCCAAATTGGTTTTTAGAGATGACCATTTTAAGATGCATGTTCTGAAAATCACAATTACTAGTGCCGGCCATTCTAAGAGCATCTCCAAGAGCCTTTTCAAAAATATACTCTCTAAATCATTATTTTTTAGAGTTATTTGAGTAAAAATCGCTTTCTATATCTTTTTATTCTTTGACATTTTCTCTATATCTTATGTGTAGTTTAGAGAGTCATCTTCACTCTCTATCTTTAGCTACCGAGAAATCTGAAATAGAGGATATCTATTTTTGAATATCTAATTAAAAAACCTGTTAGAGGATATTTTTCTACTAAAATCTCTATTCCTGTAAATTAGAGAAGATATAAAGTCATTTGGAGATGCACTGAGGAGCCATCTTTAAAAATTAATATCTCTATAAATAGTTGCATCAAAAAATAATTCATAACTTTTTTAGATGAACTTTCTATCAAATTATATCTTTCAACTCGATCTACAGCTTTGTATTTCAAAATTTTTGTATTTTAAACTATTGAGAGTCAAAATATTGTTTTAAGTTCACAAATTTTAAAATCTAAAATTTTCAAACAACTTTGAATGTTGATATGGTCTACACCAAAGTTATGACTCTCAATGCAATGGAATCTACAACTCTGGAGTTAAATTTTTTATTTGAAGTTGTTTAGAGTTTCAAATATATATTTAAGTTCTTATATTTTAAAGTTTAAAATCTAGAATTTTTAACCGGTCTCGAATGTTCACGTAGGTAATATGTAGGTTGTAGTGGTAGACCTAATCAACAAGTTTGTTGTTGATATATTTTTTATTTAAAGTTGTTGTTTAAAGTCTCAAATATTTTAAAAACATATATTTTGAGATTTAAATTTTGAAAATTTTCAAACGATCTCTAATGAAGACGACACACCCTTCATTAAAATTATAAAGCTCAGTGAGACCTAAAACTTTGTAGTTAAAACTTATTTTATTCAATACAAGATTATAAAATGGTGATACAAAAGATAGCTATCTAGATATACCCACGAAAGAGTATATATTCCAGTTGTACAGAAGCGTTATGTGTGTGTTGAGAGTCTTGGGTTCAAATTGCCAAAGACAAAACTTTTGGTTTTTTGGGTTTTCTTAGAAACGATTTATAAACACGGTGGTTGATTAACCCTGACCGTTTGGCAGAGAAAGCCACGTTGTCCATCTCTGAAAATGGATTTTTGACCGCCTCTAATAATTGTTTCCATAAGCTTTTAAAGCAGGCAGTTAAGCCCCAAGGGTGGGAGCTGACCGGCCAAGGTTCAATCCCTGGCTCCAATCCAACAGTGGCCTCCAAAAAAGGCCGGGTCAAGTGGCCCTTTAAAAGGGAAAAAATAAATTGATTGTCAACATAATTTGGAATGATCTTTATTCTGTGGCAGTGCATGCACACTACAATTCAGCCGGAAGAAACACAAATAACCAGCTGCGCATCCTTGCCTGATGAAGATGGTCACATCTATCCTTACATTTTGTGGCTTCCAAACAAGGCAGCCTCCAAACAATAGAAAATAGTGATGGAGATCAGTTCATTCCTCAACAGCATTCATGCGGTAAAAATAAGGTAAGCGGCAAGGTTCGCCATCCACATCCTGAAGAAGGCCAGCCTTTTCGTAGCATTCAACACTATCCGCTAGTGTCTCCTCGAGTTTCCTTGGTTTCCATCCCAGATCCATCATCAGTTTATCTGAGGTAACTGCAACCTTACATCCGCCATCTACCATCCTGGAATATGAATATATCTATATGTTAAAACTAATGATATCACTTAGTTGTCCACACCTCTGTTGTTATGGTGGTATATATACTTACCTGTCCACATAGGTGTAGTTAGGGTACATGTTCTTCATAACAGGCAACAAGTCTTTTATGTCCATTTGGTCTAATGAGCATACATATCTCGAAGATGGTTCAGCATTCTCATATGCTAGAAGAAAGGCATCGGCAACATCGCGAACATCCACTATGGGCCAGAATTTGTTGTTCATTGTGTCAGGACCTCCTGCAATATTTATGGAATAAAAATTACATGGAAGCTTGTCAAAGACGAGTACCAAAAGCAGGTAACAGAAGAGTTAAATAGTATTAGTAGTATATGTAACCTTTTATCATATATACGAGAACTTTGCTGCTAGTGTTGAGTACCACAGTCTGCAACAGAGGGCCAAAGACGAGACCAGGCAAAAGTGTCACAACATGCAGTCCGTTCCTTTTGCCGTATTCCAGAGCTATCTCTTCTGATTCGGTCTTAGCAAGAGCATACCAAATCTGATATAACAAGCAAATATCCTCACGTTAGTAAATTGCGCTAGAACGCTAAACCTTTCAAAATCAATGTAGATTTTGGTAGAATAATGACAGCTTCTTGTGCGTAAACTAGTAGTAACATGATGACATTTCTGAGTTCTGACCTTATTCTGCTTGCAGAATTCTTTATCTGACCAGCAACTCTCATCTATAAGTTTATCTTCAGGCCAGTTCGGATCAAAACTGACAGAAGCCAGGGACGAGACCAGGACGAGTTTCTGAACTTTCGTAGCTGAACAAGCTTCCAGTACGTTCATGGTGCCTTTCACTGTTGGAGCCATCATCTCTTTCTGTACACGTGAGATTAGCAAAAGGATAGTAATTAAAGAATAATAGAGGGTTAATTAATTTCTCAGTTGCTCATATACGTTGAGTAAAGAGTGAAGACTGCTAACACAAACAGAAGCTCACTTTTTAACGAACAAAAAACTTTGCATATCATTTTTTATTAGTTTTATTTATGGACTCTTTTTGTTCTAATTCATGTTGTTCTAAGTTTCTAACTTTACCTAAGTTTATAGAAAACATATTGGCATCCATAATACCAAATAATTACACTATCTAGGACACATTTGGTGACTGATTTCATAAATTTGGTTAAAATTAAAGAATTCTAACTAAGGGAAGGCTTGGACTCTGCAAATACTGCTCTTCAGGAATGGCTGCTGAACGTATCAGAAGAAGGGGCTATTGCACGACACTCCCCGGCCATCTTAAACAGTCTTCGTCCATTTGGAAGCAAAGAAACGAGAGAAACGAAGACTCGAAAAGTCTCTGGTTGACCATTTCTCTGAAATCCACAACGAGGCTTACTTGGGGAAATCAGCAAGAAGCAAAAGCATTTGCTATCCTAGTTGATCCAGTCCTCAACCAGACCGCCGGAATGCTTGGTCTATTTGAGTATTTGTCCTGCTGTTTCATATGTACATTGATCTAAAGTTTATTTTGGTGTGATCCACTAATCAATTTGCATCATCTACTTGAATTGTTTCTAGCACAAATGATATGACTGTGATTAATGCAGGACAGTACTATATAGAACCTCAGGGTCAAAGATGTTGTCTCCAGGCACCGGAGAAGCCATATGGAACACCCCCTCGCACCCGGTGAACGCAGCAGCCAGTGAGCCGGAGTCGAGCACGTCGGCCTTGAATAGGCACAGATTCTCCGAGGCCTTGTCCAGCTGCATCAGGAACTCGTTCTTCGGATCACCTGATCGATACATAAGCAGACAGAACGATACATTCATCCTCATCACACGCAGCACGCTTGACAAAAACAGATTTTTTTTTTTGAGATAATAGGAGCTTCATTGATTAATCAACTTGATAGTTACAATCACTGAGAAACAGGTCTTGACAAAAACAGATTAATAGTAGCATAGAGACGTACATGGATCACGGACAGTGGCGTGGACAGCGTAGCCACGAGAGAGCAGCAGCTTCACCAGCCACGAGGCGACGAACCCGCCGGCTCCGGTCACGCATACGCGCACTGGCGGCGACGCCATCTCTGGTGGTCGCGACGACGGCGGACGGCGTCCCAGCTAGCTGTGCCTTAGCTTAGGTTCGTAGCCTCTCGCGCGCCCACGCTGCAGTAGCTTTGTTTGTCTTTGTCCACACACAACGAAGTCCACGGCGCACTCTATCCAGTACCCACAAGTATATATAAACATGGGCTAGTTGATGGCTAATGCAAGTTGCCATTTATCATTTCGATCAAGTTTATATAAACATGGGCTAGTTGATGACTAATGCAAGTTGTCATTTATCATTTGGATCATCGTTTGTTAACTTGCGTGCACTATGCAGCTCGAGTATTTTTCTTTTACTAGTTGCAATTGAAACGGCGCCTTCCATCTTAATGTGATGAAACCATGGGCACCACCCACGGTTTTGGTCACGGACGCCGGTATTGTATGGGGCGACACCGACGACCGTACTTGTTTTCTTATTAAAGAAAGACTTCACTGATTGTTTTTTCAACAACAGTCCGAGTCTTATCAGAGTTTCAGATGGATTTCATACTCCACATGTGACTTCCCAAGAACAATGGCATGACTTAAAAACACAATTACAGACACAGACACCAATACTCTATAAAAATATTTTACTTCATCCATCTATTAATATCGTGACAATACCCGAACAAAAAAGCTTACATCGGCTAAATAGAACTGGTGATAAGGCAATCAGTACCGAACAAGCGTCTCAAGTTATTCTGCAGATGTCACAATTCTATCAATGTGGCACTGCAGACAAGTATCAAATGCAGATCTATGAATACATTGGCATAAATGTCACAGTAGAGTGATCCAATGCAGGCAATATGATAGAAACGCCAGCGAGGCAAGAATGCTAGGTGCCTACTCTGACAGGGTCGACTTCAGCTCTCCGCTCTTCTCCATCTCAAGAATGATATCACAACCCCCAATCAGCTCTGATTTGTAGTAGAGTTGGGGGAAGGTAGGCCAGTTGGAGTATGTCTTCAAACCTTGTCTAACTTCCTCATCAGATAATATGTCAAAGGACCCAAAGCTGACCCCTTCCTTCTTCAAGGCGTTCACAACCTTTGAACTGAAGCCGCAGCGAGGAGCATCTGGAGTGCCCTTCATGAAAAGCATCACCGGTGCAGAGGAAATCAGGGACTTCAATCTGTCCTCCAGACTTTCTTTTGGAACAACCCCTTTCTCTGATAGGACCTTCTTCAGCTCACCACTCTTATGCATCTCCATCACTATGTCTGAGCCGCCAACCAGTTCACCTTTTATGTACAGCTGTGGGTAACTGGGCCAGTTTGAGAACACCTTCAGCCCCTGTCTAACCTCATCATCTGAAAGAATGTCAAAACTGGAGAAAGGAATGTTCTCTTGCTTAAGTATGTGAACCAACTTCCCACTGAACCCACACTTTGGTTCCTCAGGTGTACCTTTCATGAATACCATCACTGGGCTGGAATTAACAAGGCTTGCCAAACGAGCTTTCTGAGCATCAGTAAGCCCGATTGATCCAGCTACTACACCAACCTTCTCAGTTGCAGACTCAGGTTCACCTGCTTCATTTTTGCTTCCCTGTGGTTTGAGGGGAATATTGTGCTCCTCAAAAACATCCTTCAATTCACCACTGTCATGCATAGCAACAACAATATCACATCCACCAAGCAGCTCACCTTTGCAGTAGAGTTGAGGAAAGGTGGGCCAGTTGGAGAACTTCTTCATACCTTCACGGACATCATTATCTGTAAGAATGTCAAAGCTCCCAAATTTTACTCCTTCCTGCTTCAAAATGTCAACCACTTTACGGCTGAAACCACACCTTGGTTGTTCTGGGGTTCCCTTCATAAATAAAACCACAGGATGGGAATTGACAAGCTGCTCCAATCGCTTATTCAATGCATCTTCCGTACTACCAGAGTTTGTGTTTTCAGCAGCAGAAGATCCATTTTGTTGTGCCATCTTTTGGATGTTTTCAAGTACAGCAGGCCCAGCAGCAACTCCAAGGCTAGCAGGTACAGCAGACTCAGCAACACTAGCAGGCCCAGCTACTTTTGCAACCTTATTGGCCAGGCTGGCTGGGTTTGCTCCTTCCAAAGTATCGACAGTTTTGCCTTCCTGAAATCAGACAACATATGCATGAAAAGGGGCACCACTCACAAAAAGATCAGCATACAACTATACAAGTGTTTCAAACAAGAAGTTAACCAACCAAAAGAGTGGTTCTTCCACACCAGGGCATGCCTGAATTTCATTACCAAAAGTGTCGAAATTACAGAGTTTCAGACATAAGAATTATATACATAGATAATACAGAATTATATACATAGATAATACAAGTACAAGCACTAACAGAAAAGTAATATATTTGAAGATTTTTCTTGCAGTAAGATTGTATCATACCATCATGCAGAATTACGACACAGGACAACCAAATGCAAGAGGAAGTCACCACAGATAAAATCAACTAAAGTACATTTTTGTAGCGAACAAAGTAACAATTTACATCGATATCACAAATGCTGGAGATATACAGGTCCTACAAAAGTCCGGAGTCACCATGCAACGACGCAAGCATCCTTTGTGAAATGTAATCGCAAGCATTGCACAGGTTGAGCCACTGATATCACAGAGAACACTTCATTTGGCACTATGAAGCCTTTAATCTCTAACAGCCTATAGCCTACAAAATCATATGACATGCCTAAGCCTAACCAAAATTAATTGTGCATCCAAATGGACTCTTTGGGACAGAATATTGGCTAAAACAAATCTATACAAAACTTCAATGTATGCAGAGTTTTTTTTTTAACGAAAAGACAGGAGCTCTACCATTCAATCAAAGAAAGAAGGATCATTTACAAAAGGTGGGTCATCCCCATGCCAAACTAAGCCGAAAACCCCTAGAAGAGCACTAAATTTGCCAAGAATCGTAACCTAACCAGGGCTCAAGTGAAAATGGCAAAACAACTACAAATTTGTTATTTACTATTATTAGTATATAAAAGAGCATATCTCTCTATTGTGGGCAGAGATGCAGATGGTCTTAGAACCAGGGATAGGACTCATAATAGAGCAGCTGGCTGTGACTCTCCTCCCATGCCAGGGGTCAAGAAGGCTCAACGTCCTGGATGACAAGGAAAGGAGAGACTAGAGACTCAGTGGCTGATTTCAATGGATTCCCTTTATAGGATGGATGGATGGACCAGTTGACATGGCTTCTATCAAGACCAAGAACAGTTTTCTGATCCACGGAATCTATTTAAAAGAAAAGAAAATGATAGGATAACTAATCATTTCTATCCTAAGTACAAAATGATCTATCTTCCAAATAACAATGCATCACACAATTCTTCATGAACAGTGCTTGGATGCTACATTGCACATAAAAGTGAATAATCTGCTATAGTAAAACTATAGTACCGATTATAGAATTACTGGTTTTGAAACGAGGATAATGAGAAAATTGAAGACATAGATCCAAATCATCTTAACCACTTGCCACACTAGAAGAGCAGATCTCGTTTATTAAACATTACTCATGATGTTATGATCGGCAATAAGAAAACATATGTGGTTATTCAACTTCCACGAAGATGACAAGTACCATGATTCTATCAGAGGTATTGTGCGTAAGAAGGAGGGACAAAATGTTTATTGACAAGAAGTAAGAACAAATTATATTATTCGGTAGTTGCAAATACCTTGCAGAAAACAAAATATGGCACCGCTGTAACTCCATATGCCTCTGATATTTCAGGTTGTTCTTCAGCTTCAACCTGAACAGAAGTCATCAGTGCAAGTCAGTACAACAAACAAATAAGCAAAAAATGTAGCATCATTCTAACCTTGTTGACAGCAAATAAGGAATAACTACTGGATACAAGAAGGGACACAGAACTAACCCCTGAGCATAATGGGCATGAATGAGAAAAATGAATGAAAAAACATAAGTGGTTAAAAGATCAGTCTGATTGTTCACTGATTCAATGACGAGACCAAGGAAGAAACAGGACATAATTATACTTGTGTTTCTCTCTCTTATAACTTGGCTCATAGCTCAATGGAAAGAGTGAGACATCACAGGCTCAACACGGCTGTATTCAGTTAAGCTTAGTGGAGATAGAGAAATGCCGAAGGAGCAATTGGCTGGACTCACTCAGTAAATCAACTTTGTACACATCATAAGGTGAAGGTGTGACTACCTCATCTCAGCATGGCATTTGTTTACCAAACATATAGAGCCAGAGTTCAATATTTCCATATTACTTGTTACAACACCAAAGGCATACCAAATAGCATCAGCAATGAACAATCAAAAGTCACATTTGGCGCATAAGAGTAACAGGATACTCAGGGGGGGAAACCCTCCCTTTGATCCAATACAAGAACAGATTGGTACATCATTAGTGGAAAAATATAATGGAAACCAGGCCACAAGCATCAGGATTGCAGAATATTAAACCGCGATCCCAAAATTTGAGTACTCTATGATGAGCTAAAAAGTAAGGCTGCCACAACTTCAACATTAGCCAAGGGATAGGCACTTCAACATTAACCAAGGCTAGGTACTTCACACTATGTTTGAAACTTGCACACCAACATTAGTTTCAAACTTCTTTCACGAATTATTTCAGTGACACAACAGTTATCAATTTAGAATACCCAGCTCTGTTTGGGCTTCCGCCTTCCGAGTAAATAAATCAGTAAAACCTTGAATAAAGGCGCAAAGGTGCCAAACAAAGAGGGAGAAAGCTTCAACAGGATAGAACAAGGCAGCCTAACTACCTCAGCGATATCGACACAAAAAAGCCCCAAAGCCATGCTACGAATCTAATCTAATCCAATCCCCAAGAAGACGCCTTGGCGATCTACCGCGACCAGCAAAGGGCGAGGAGAAAGGAAGCATTTATTTACCCGGAGGAAGGCCGCGTGTGGGAAATCGACGGCGAGGTGGGCGAAGACCTCGTCCATCTGCTTGGACGCCTCGCACCAGGACGCCCAGAAGTGCACGGCCGCCGCCCGCGCCCCCGGCCACCGCCGCCTCCAGCTCCGCCCGCGAGCCCACCTCCCTCACCGCCCCGCCGCTCGCCATCCCTCCTCCTCTGCGATGCGGCTACGTACGGCGCGTGCTGGATGAGGAAGAGATGCGGTGGTGGACCTGGTTGCGGTGAAGGCGACTGGAGTTGAAAAGGAGGAGGAGGAGGATGCGGAATTGACGAGGAAGACTTGGAGTTCTCCTCTACTTCGCGCAATTGCGCCGCCTCCTGGATCGATCCGGGGGGCGACGGAGCAGCGAGGGGAGGGGAGGCGCCGAAGGTGTGCTGCCTGCCTGCGTGCCTCCTCGGCTTTTCTGGGGGTTCTCCCGTGCGGCGCGACGACGGCGACTGAACATTCCAGAAGGGGGCGCGTGGGACAGCGACGGGCTGGGCGGTCGGAGGCCGGGTGGGCCGCGGGATCGGCACAACAAGCTGGTCTGGGCCTATTTCCTACTGGGCTGTGCGGGCCGGACCGCCCTGTGATGCTTTTGGCCCGCTCTGCCTGCCGGGCGCATTTTTGGGGGACGAGTGGGCTGGTGGTGACGGCGCCGGCCTGGCAAAGTGGCGTCGTGCGCTAGCTGGGCGGCGGTGGGGTCTAGCCGCCGTCTGGGCGCTCCGTTGCCGGCTCGAGGGAGCTATAAAACGAAGGGGTCGCGGAAGCTAGTGGGCGCCCTCGTCGGGCAGAAACCCTAGTCGCCACACCACGGCCGCCTCACACCACCGACCTACCATGCTATGCTGCCAGTCCGTCCCATTTCTCCCCTGTCTGAGGTCTCTCTGGCTCCTTCATCAGATCCGTTTATGTGTGTGGTAAGTATCAGCTGAGATAGCCTGATACTGCCTCGGAAGTTATTCCGATTTGTGTTTCTGCATGCGTGCTATATACTTCGATGCGGTTTTGGTTTGGTTCTTTTGCTATGCGTGCGTCTTTGCCGGATCGGGATCATACGGATCGATGATGCTCTTCAAGAAATACTGCGTTATCTTCCTGACACAATGCAAGTGTGAAGCCGTCGTTACGAGGGCTTCCTGATGACACAACTATCTTGCTGAGATCCAATCATCCAAGTGCGCAACTAGTCTCTTTTTTTTTTCGTTCTGTCGCCGTCTGCTTTTCTCCACTGATTTTTTTTTTTATTTCTGTATTCTCGCCGTCTTCCTTTTCTTCTCTGGATTGAATTTTGCGAACAGTATATAGTTTTGATCAAACGCACTCTCAGCTCTCACAAGTCACATGTCGTAATGGGCTGGGCACATCAACCCTAAGCTGCGCTAAGAGCTTTGGATTCATGCTGCTGGATTGTAGATATGACAATAGTGGAATCCATCGCAGTATTGCAAAACAAGGTGTGATTTGGGCACTAGAAATTTGCTTAAAAGTTACCTTACTCTTTGTGGCGCTGCACTTGCATTAATAGCCGTTCGAACAGTATTTTTCTTTCACACTAAATTAGCCGGATTATCTTATCAGCTGACTTATCTCACCAGCCAAACACGCTAACTATGAAAAGCACTTTTAGCGGAATTACTCTACGTCTAAAACACTATACTCAGAAAAGCACTTAGCGCAAATACGCTTGTATACACCAGATAACCAAATGTGTAGCGCATGGCGAAACCACAACCAGAAACGTGGGCCTAATAATAATACAATAGTAGTTCGGCCAGTTTGATGAATGTCATCTGGCGGACACAGGTTAACTGAGATAAGAAACGTTTACATTACAAGAGTACAGACAAACAGGTAAGCATGTAAGATCTAACATCACTGTTCCCAGAACTGTCAAGCGACCTTATTTACATCAACACCTGCAGCATCCTCTGGTAACTGCTAGTGATGAGCTTACCCATCAGCGGCATAGAAAGGAAGCGACTTGAGCGCCATCACCTTCTCCTGAAAAGGGAAACGGGGATGGTGTGAGTCAATTATACCTGTGTTAACAGAACGCTATGAACAGTGTGCCTCTGAAGCTACCTCAGAGTTCTCCACATGTTCTGAGGGGAAATGAAGCCCTGTGGAACAGTTTTCAAGCACTTCAGGACTCTTCAGCCATGCTTTGTGAGCTTCGATGGCTTTCAGCTTAAAGCGAAACATCTGCATGTGCCAATATCCAACCAATTCAGGTGCACAGTTGCTTTAAAAGTAATTTGCAAAAAGTTCCTGAATGAAAAATGAGCAGGAGCTGACAGAAGACTAGATGTGCTCCAAACCTCAGATAAAGAAATGCTTGGCTTCTCAAGATCATCTCCGTTGACATGAATGCCAGTACCCTGACATTCTGGGCAAACTATGGATGTTATTTTGCTTTTCTTTGGTGCATTCTTTGCCTTCCTTCCTCGATTGCTTTTCCCCTTGCTAGCTATTTGGTCATTCAGCATCTCGTATTGGCACAATATAGTCCAGTGTAAAAGGCAGGAAGTGTGAAATAGATGATAAGCCTGTATAAAACAAAGTGTGGATAAGTCATTACAGAACATTTGGAATTTGGACAGGAAAATAGGGTTGCTATATTTTCGGGTGAAAAAAAGGAATTCCTCATTGCATTTTCTCTTTTCTGTCTGTACAAAAAGGTAAACAGGTCCATGCTCTAATCTTCAAGAAACGTTATGAATAGCAAAGAATGCTTGAAATTACTTACCCCATTTGAATTTCTACTGCTGCAAGCTAGGTTTCCTGTTTTGCAGTTAAGCAATGTGCCAACATCCTTTCCAGGGAGCATTGGTCTGCCACAAATGTCACAAACTTTCTCAGCTGCTATGCGCTTCTGCTTCCTCAACTCTCTCCTCGCTGACTTACTTGAAACGAGAGCAACTTGAAGATTGTGTGAGGTACCAGTTGGGGAACCAGTCACAACAGCTTGGCTACTGCCCTGTGGAGAGCTGTTCTGACCATTTGACTCTTCTGAAGATGCTTCTTGATCAGAAAATGATTTTCTCATTCGCTTTCCACGATGTCCAGCATCATCAATTACAAAGAAAGATCCAGCAGACATAGAAAGGTCCTGTTCATCAGAAGACCACTTCCTACCCAAATCAGAAGTATAAGAGAAGTTGACTATGGCAAAGCCAGATTGCTCATAAGTGTTACAACTCCCAGAACCAAGGGAGCCTTCTTGTCCTACCCAAGCACACCAGATCTTGCTTATCTTCTTGCAGTTCTTGCTCACTTCACAGATCCTGTATGAAATATTTCCATAGCCCAAAAGATGCACATGCAAGTCTGAAACAAGATCCTTTAGCAATACACCGGGAATAACAAGAGGACTATCAGTTCCACTGTTTGAAAGAACGTGATCTTCAGATACAGCAGCAACTCTACCATTAGCACGGCCTTTTGCTCCATTGCGTGCACCTTTCACACCATTACAGGAGCTTGAACCATCTCTCAACTTTGATGTCACCTCAGTATCATTCCCTGAAACCTCAGGCTGTGGAACCAGAGCAAGCTCTCTGGTGCTCTGCGAGCTTGAGTCCAGCAGGAGTGGATCCTTCTCGCGTGAGTTGTTGAAGAAGAGCACGCCATCGTTAAATGGCCATGGCATGGGCCCAAACAGTGTGACCTTGGCCTCAGCATAGCGCCGCGCGTGCAGATTTCCCTTGAGGTGGTCGAACAGCACGTTGTCGCTGAAGCACTCAGTGAGGCAGATGGTGCAGAAGAAGATAACACGCTTCCCAACACGCCGTAGTTCAACATAGGTGTGCCCACTCTGCCGCACCTCCCGGAGCGTGGCCTTTGCAGCAATCTCACGTATGTCAACAGGGCCATTCCTTTTCACCACCAGCTCCTTCCCCACCATGGTGAATCCGCAGGTTACCTCCAACCTCAATTTTATGTTGCTTTGCTCACAAATCCCTCCAAAACTATCTCTGTAACTTCTTGAAATTCTCAGAAATTACAACCAAATTCCACCCCTTTTGAGATCTATGCTTCCCTCCAGACCCTAGAATTGCAAACTTAACAGTTGGCTAAGCGTATCAGAGTAGGGAGGGGCGGTGGCGGCGAACCCAGTAAAGGACATGGCTGTACACATGCAAAGCTGAAAATTAAAAAAAAACAAAAATCGAGGTTAATAAACATAATACATGTGTAATTAGATCAGATCCGCATACGAATAGCTTCACTTAGGGTTTGGTGCTTGGTTTCGCGCAGCAAGATGAAGAGGAGAGGGGAGAGGGGAGGTGGAGGGGGCGTACCTGGTAGTGCTCGTCGCCAGTGAAGAGCCCGAAGAAGACATGGCGCCCGATGGAGACTAGGCACTTGTCGTAGGGGGGCCGCGGCGGCGGCGCGGTAGCCAAGCCGTCGACCCGAGAGACAGATAGAAAGAGCACACCGAGGGGAACGAGCAGCAGGGACGGCAGGGCCGCCCGGATAAACGGGATTAGCGGCACGGTCGCCCAGCCGTCGCCCGGAGGGAGAGAGAGCGCGCGCGCAACCCGGGGGAACGGAAGAAGAAGAAACCTGACAGGCAGGGGAGGGGCGCAGGGCCGAACGGATAAACGGGAGAATGAAGAAGAATTCGATCAGACGTACTTCGATGGAAGGGAGGGTGGAGATCGCCGGCAAAGAGGTTGTCGCCGTCGAGGAGAATTTGGGGCGAGAAGGCAAGGCCGCAAGACTCGAGCAGAGAATGAGAATTTGAGAAGAAAAAAGGAGGTTGGTAGATAGCTATAGAAGATGTGTTGAATATAGGCATTGCGTGTTTCAGGAGACCCAGTTTTCTTTAATGGCTCATGGCTTACCTGACAAAAAAAAACCACATCATATAAGAACATCTATATATTTAAGGACGCGTCCTTCTTCAAAACACATTGAGAAGGGGAAATTTTAAAATTTTACATTTACCTTTTTTTTCTTAGAAAACAAATTTAAATTGTGCTTTAAACAATGAAGGTTAAAGGAACCCTAATGGAAATATGAGCAAGAAACCCATCCAACAATGTGGACTTCATTATTTCTCGTGCCCTAAGTCATCATCAATAAGATCTCTTACCGCCGTTGTCCCAAAACAAATGTAATTCTGACCTTTAGCCTATCAATCTTAGGTTTAATCAGATTTATAAGAAAACAATAGTCTTTGATACTATGATATAATGCTACCAAATAAGTATCAAATTTATTAGGAAATATATTGCATAGTCTTCGGTACCATTCTATAAATTTGATTAAACTTAAAAATTTTAACTTAAACAAAACTAGAATTATACGATTTGTTGAATGATAGGGGACCCGTCCCTCATATCATGTTTATAATAAGAGGTGTCCAAGCGACAAAGGTAAGATATAATGGGCCTTGGCACTGTCGTCTCAAAGTATAATTCGCTCGATTTTTTTATCCGGTTTTTTGAATAAGACTAGTGGTCAAATTTAAAGTTGAAAAAGTCAAACAAACTATAATTTGGAGCGGAGTTAGAATGTTTGTTAGACAAGAACTCAATAAGTTTTGGACTCAATTTGGATGAGATGC